>PVIU01002455.1:0-105735 GCA_004026605.1 Ondatra zibethicus | reverse complement strand
CTGAAATTCTAGGGACATTTTTTTTCTTTCCTTCTCTTTTCTGAAACATATTATTCATTCTTTCCATCTTGGTTTTATACGCATCTTCTGACAGAATTCAACTCGACTCAACGCTTTATTTCATTGTCCCCACTCCACCTCTTCCAGGCTATGGCTTTGCCTGTTGGAAGTTAAAGCCCCTCCTCTGTTTGGCAGACGGGGCGACCTTTCTGGAGAATTCTCCTCTCCGTGATGCGTCTCCTCTGAGGAGGATTTTCTTCTCAACTCCCGGAGTCAGAGTTTATAAAATACAATCCCAGCTGCTTTTCTTGTGTCCTAAGAAATGTGTGCACCAGACTCGCACCGCAAGAGCTGCTGAAAGGATGCTCAACAGTCGCAGGTGTCTATTGAAGGACCATTTCTGCAGGTTCTTTGAGTTAGAATCAATCTTACATTATCTCAGATCTAAAGTCAGTGTTTTTTCTTTTAAATAATTTTATTGAGTTACGATTATATGTATTTATGAAGAACAATGTGATCATTTAATACATACAATATGTAAATTAGGGTTATTAGCATTTTTGTGTTAGGCCAATCTTCTATCTTTTCATTATTTTGAGGCATACGATAAAAAGTTACAAAGGATAGTCACCCTACTGTCCTAGCAGACGCTAGCATTGCTTACTATATTTTTATACCCGTTGTCCAACCTGTCTCAATCTTCCATCACCCCCCCCCCCACTTTTGGGCCTCTAGTAGTGAGTATTCTACTCTTGACCTCTGTGGAAATAACTTTAATTTTCTTTCCATGTGTGAATAGTTGGTCTTTATCTCTTTGGGCCTCAACTTTTTCACTTAACATAATGTGTTCCAAGTCCATCCACATCACCACAATTGAGAAGGTTTTTTTCTTTCTTCCTCCTTGCTCTCCCTCCCCCTCCTCCTTTTCTCCTTCCTTTCCTCATATACCTTCCTTTTCTCCTTCGTGTAGAGTATTTTCTTGTCAGGAATGCCAGCCTGCAAATAATGACATGGAGACTTATTAATTATGAAAGCTTGGACTAAGCCTTGTTCCTAATTAGTTCTTATAACTTAAATTAACCCATACTTTTAAATCTACATACGTCCATGTGGCTCATTACCTCATTTCCATATTGGCCATCTTGCTTCCTCAAGATCTGGCTGGTGATGCTGCCTCTCTTCTTCCCCAAGTTCTCTCACTGCCCAGAAGTCTCACCTAGACTCTCCTGCCTAGCTATTGGCCATTCAACTTTTTATTACACCCACCCCAGCAATATATCTTTACACAGTACACACATATACCACAACATTTCTCCCTTTTGTCTGAATGAATAGGATAGTTTTTACTCTAACATAGCAAAACTACATACAATAAGGTCAATTATCAGGTAAGAATTACATTTGCAATGTCCAGTCCATTTGTATTTGGCATATTCAGAGAAAATACTCTGTTATACATCCTATCTTGATAAATCTAAAGTTTCATATCTAAACCACTTTCTACTATAACTTGGATTACCATCTTAAAAATAACTTTTTAGACCTTAAAACATTTTCTTAGATAAACAACTTAAGCTTTTAAGTCTCTCAACTTTATATATTCTTTTTTAATTTGGTAACAAGAAAAATTATAAATACAAATATCTAGTCTTCAACACATCAAAGACCTGAGAAGGATATAATATTACCTGAGTAAACAGGAAAGGCAGAGCAAGCAGCTTCCAAAACTATAGAAATGACAAAGATATCTGGCTGCCTGGACAGTTACCCAAGTTTTCTCCAAAATGTTGGGGCATCTATCTTTGGCCCACAGGCCTAAAATATCTGACAGACTTTTATGAGAAGCAGGAATTTTTGAAGGACTGTCCTACCTTGTCTAGACAAAGTTCAGTAGTCACTTTCTTTTGTGTCCTGCTTGTCCAGTTTGAACAGTGTACTATCAGCAGTTAAAGAAAGGGCAGTTTCCTGCCCAGTGGCTGACTTTGCTACAATGAAAGCAAACCCCACATGGAGGTTCTTTGATACCCATCATCCTTTTTTGAAGAAGATTGCCAGCAAAAGACATGTTCCACTGTTATTAAAACATTTTAAATGCCATATTCTGTAGGTCTCTGAAGTGTTTGAAGACCATCATCTATTTGAAATATATCTGTTTAACATTGAAAGCACACCTAACATGATTATAAACTTAATTGTTACATATTATTAACTAACCTGCTTTTCTTAATTATCCTAAACAATTTATAATAACATCTTTCAAGGACTAGAACTTTATATTACATTTTATAATGAGCTGTAGAGATACAATACCTTAAGGAAACATATATATACATATATCAAAACAACTTTAATTGTGTATCAACATACAAAAATCCATACCAATGTAAAATATTTGAGACTAGTAGTTGCTTTTTAGTCTAAAAGTAAATTCAATAATCTACCCTTTTATCCTATCCTTTCCATACCCCCTTTTCCTTTTCAAAAAGAGATCACTGAATCCAACATTCCTTGCTTAGTTTTCACCCTTACCATGACTAGTAACAATTTGCAACCAACCCCCCTAAATGATGACAAACACCCATAATCAAATGAATGACCCCAAACCATACACTCCACCTCTTGAGAATGTGAGCATCATCTTCTCTAGATTGAATCCTGTTGTCTAGGGTGGGATGGGGGAAACAGCATCTTTAGAGAATCTTAAGAAAATTGGGACCTGCAACCTTGGTGGAACTCTGAAACACAGCTTGCTCCAATACTGAGAGGACTTAAGAGGTGAGTGAACAACCACACAGTGGGATGCCCCACTCTCTAGGATCTCCAGAGTGGGACCAAACCCTGGGTCCCTCTCCCAACTCCTTCAGCTTTTCTAGTCAGCCAGCAGGGAGTTTCCTGTGGCTAGGCTCCCCTCAAATCCAAACCCATCCACTGGACCCCCCAAGCTACTAGCTACAACCCGCCTAAGAGCTGAGAGCTTGTTATAATACTGAGGGTATCAAGAGCTTGCTACAACACTGAGGGGACTAAGAGAAAGCATGAAGAAAGGAAACCCAGGAGAGAAGACCAAGAGAGCAGGCACATAGAGACCTCACAGGCTTTCTGAGACAGACATTGACAGTACAGAGCAGACCAAGAAAAACTCCCAAACACTCAGACAGCCACTGCAAGGATTGGACCAAGATGCAAAGACACTGCTGGCCTCATTTGAAGGAAGAAATGGGTAGGTGCCAATGAAAGTATTCCCCCAACAACCTAAAATGCAACACGGTAACACCAGAACCCAGCAGTCAAACAACAAGAAGACTTGATCATCCCAACCCAGAACAAGTAGAAGAAAATGACTTTGAATGTAACTTTATGAAAATGATGGAGACCTTTAAAGAGGAAATGAAAAACTCCCTTAAAGAAATGGAGAAGACAAACAAAAAATTGGAAGAAATTAATAAGTCCCTCAAAAAAACCCAAGAAAAAACAATCAAACAGGTGAAGCAAAGAGTTCAAGACTTGAAGACTGAAATAGACTTAATAAAGGAAACACAAATCTGGGTAAACAAACAGGAACTACAGAGACAAGTATAACCAACAGAATACAAGAGATAGAAGAAAGAATCTCAGGTGCTGAAGATACTATAGAGGAAATATACTCATTGGTTAAAGAAAACATTAAATCCAACAAATTCTTAACACAAAACACCCAGAAAATCTGGGACATCATGAAAAGACCAAACCTAAGAATAATAGGGGTAGAAGAGGGAGAAGAACTCCAGCTCAAAGGCACAAAAAATATATTCAAAAAAATCATAAAAGAAAACTTTCCCAACCTAAAGAAGGATATCCCTATGAAGATACAAGAAGCTTACAGAACATCAAATAGACTGGATCAAAAAAATCCTCTCGCCATATAAAAATCAAAACACTAAACATACAGAATAAAGAAAGAATATTAAGAGTTGCAAAGGAAAAAGGTCAAGTAACATACAAAGGTAAACCTATCAGAATTATACCTGACTTCTCAATGGAAACCATGAAAGCCAGAAGGTCCTGAATAGATGTGCTGGAGACACTAAGAGACCACAGATGCAAGCCAAGACTACTATACCCAGCAAAGCTTTTATTCACCATTGATGGAGAAAACAAGATATTCTGTGACAAAAACAGATTTAAACAATATGTATCCACAAACCCACCCTTACAGAAAGTACTAGAAGGGAAACCCCAACTCAAGGAAGCTAACTACACCCACAAAAACATAGGCATCTGATACCTGCCACCAGCATAACCCAAAGAATGGAAACACACAAACACTACTACCAAAAAATAAACAGAACTAACAACCACTGCTCATTAATATTGCTTAATATCAATGGACTCAATTCACCTATAAAAAGACACAGGCTAAGAGAATGGCTATGAAAACAGGATCCAGCCTTCTGCTGTATACAAGAAACACACCTCAACCTCAAAGACAAACACTACCTCATAGTAAGTGTTGGGAACAGGTTTTCCTATCAAATGGACCTAAGAAACAAGTTGGTGTAGACATCCTAATATCTAACAAAATTGATTTCAAACTAAAATCAGTCAGAAGAGATGGAGAAGGACACTATATACTCATAATAGGAACAATTCATCAAGATGCAGTCTAAATCCTGAGTATCTATGCTCCCAATATAAGACCACACACATATGTAAAAGAAACATTACTAAAAGTTAAATCGCACATCAAACCCACACACTAATAGTAGGAGACTTCAACACTCCACTCTTGCCAATGGACAGGTTAACCAGACATAAACTTAACAGAGAAATAAGAGAATTAAGAGATGTCATGAATCAAATGGTATACCTTCTTCTCAGCACCTCATGAAAGCTTCTTTAAAATTTGTTACTCAGTAACAAAGCAAACCTCCACAGATACAAAAAAATTGGAATAACTCTCTGTGTCTTATCGGATCACCATGGATTAAAGTTAGAATTTAACAACAATACTACTCTCAGAAAGCCTACAAATTTATGGAAATTGAACAGTGAAGTACTGAACCACCCCTGGATCAAGGAAGAAATAAAGAAAGAAATTAAAGACTTCCTTGAATTCAATTAAAATGAAGGCACAACATAACCAAACCTATGGGACACTATGAAAGCAGTGCTAAGAGGAAAGTTCATAGCACTAAGTGCCCACATAAGGAAAATGGAGAAAGCACACATTAGTGACTTAACAGCACACCTGAAAGCTCTAGAACAAACAAAAGTAGACTCACCCAAGAGGAGTAGAAGACAGGAAATATTGAAATTGAGGGCTGAAATCAACAAAATAGAAACAAAGAAAACAATCCAAAGAATCAATGAAACAAAGAGCTGATTTTTTGAGAAAATCAACAAGATAGACAGACCTTTATCCAAACTAATCAAAAGGCAGAGAGAGAACATCCAAATTAACAAAATCAGAAATGAAAAGGGGGACATAACAACAGACACTAGGGAAATTCAGAGAATCATTAGGTCATACTACAAAAATCTGTACTCCACAAAATTGGAAAATGTAAAAGAAATGGACAATTTTTTAGATAGATACCATATACCAAAATTAAATCAAGACCAGGTGAGCAATTTAAATAAACCTATAAACTGCAAGGATATAGAAGCTGTCATCAAAAATCTCCCAACCAAAAAAAAGCCCAGGACCAGATGGTTTTAATGCAGAATGCTACCAGAACTTCCAAGAAGAGCTAATATCTACAATCCTCAAAGTGTTCCACATAATAGAAACAGAAGGGACATTGCCAAACTCTTTTTATGAGGCTACAGTTACCCTGATACCAAAAACACACAAAAACTCAACCAAGAAAGAGAATTACAGTCTCACTCATGAATATGGATGCAAAAATACTCAATAAAATACTGGCAAACAGTATGAAAGAACACATAAAAAAAATCATCTACCATGATCAAGCCGGCTTCATTCCAGAGATGCTGGTTCAACATATGAAAATCTATCAATGTAATTCATCACATAAATAAACTGAAAGAAAAAAGATATGATCATTTCATTAGATGCTGAAAAAGCATTTGACAAAATCCAACACCCCTTCATGATAAAGGTCTTGGAGAGATCAGAGATACAAGGAACATGTCTAAATATAGTAAAACCTATATACAGCAAGCCGACAGCCAACATCAAATTAAATGGAGAGAAACTCAAAGTGATTCCACTAAAATCAGAAACAAGACAAGGCTGTCCACTCTCTCCAGAGCTCTTCAACATAGTTCTTAAAGTTTTAGCAATAGCAATAAGACAACAAAAGAAGATCAAGGGGATTCAAATTGGAAAGGAAGAAGTCAAACTTTCGTTATTTGCAGATGATATGATAGCGTATATAAGTGACCCCAAAAACTCTTCCAGAGAACTCTTAGAGTTGATAAATACCTTCAGTGATGTTGCAGAATACAAACAAGATCAGCTCAAAAAAAATCAGTAGCCTTCCTAATACACAAATGATAAAGAAGCTGAGAGGGAAATCAGAGAAACATCACCTTTCACAATAGCCACAAATAACATAAAATATCTTGGTGTAACACTAACCAAACACGTGAAAGACCTATTTGTCAAGAACTTTAAGTCTTTGAAGAAAGAAATTGAAGAAGATACCAGAAAATGGGAAGATCTTCCATGCTCTATAGGTAGAACATAGTAAAAATGGCAACCTACCAAAAGCAATCTATAGATTCAATGCAATCCCCCCCCCAAAAAAGAAAATGTGGCATATTTACACATTAAGAGTACTACTCAGTGGTTAAACACAATGACATCTTGAATTTTGCATGCAAATGTATGGAATTAGAAAACACTATCCTGAGTGAGATAACCCAGACCCAAAAAGATGAATATAGTATGTACTCACTTATAAGTGGATACTAGCTATAAACAAAGGACATTGAACCTATAGTTCATGATCCTAGAGAAGCTAAGTAATAAGGTGAACCCAAAGAAAAACATACATAGACCCACCTGGAAATTAGAAACAGACAAGATCACCTGACAAAATTGGGAGCATGGGGGCGGGGGTAGAAGGAAGGGGAGAAGGGGAAGAGGATGGGAGAATGGAGGGTTGGGGAGAACTTGAGGGAACAGGATAGTCAAGGTGGAGGAACGACAGATATGGGATCAAGGAAAGAGATATCTTGATTGAGGGAGCCATTATAGGGTTAGCAGAAACCTGGCTCTAGAGAAATTCCCAGGAATCCACAAGGATGACCCCGCCTAGGATTCTAAGCAATAGAGGAGAAGGGGACCTATCTTGACTTGCCCTGTAGTCAGACTGATGAATATCTTAAATATCACCATAGAACCTTCATCTAGCAACTGATAAAAACAGAGGCAGAGACCCACATTGGAGCACTAGACTGAGCTGCCAAAGTCCAGTTGAAGAGTGGAAGGAATGAGAATATGAGCAAAGAAGTCAAGACCATGATGGGTTCATCCAATGAAACAGTTTACCTGAGCTAATAGGAGCTCATTAACTCCAGCCGGATTGGGAATGGACAAGCATAGGCCCAAACTAGTCCCTCTGAATGTGGTTGACAGTTGCATGGCTGGGGCAGACTGAGGGACCACTGGCAGTGGCACCAGGATTTATCCCAACTGCATGTACTGGCTTTTGGGGATCCTATTCTCTTTGGATGTATATCTTGCTCAGCCTGGATATAGTAGGGAGGGCTTTGGACCTTCCACAAAGCAATGTGTCTTACCCTCTCTGAGGATTAGATGGGAGTGGGGTGGGAGGGCATGTGGAGGGAATGGGAGGAGGGAAGGGAGTGGGAACTTTTATTGGTATTTTTTTAATCTAATAAATTAAGAAAAAAAAGAGCTGGCCTGGGCCTACTCTGTATAGCTTGTAGCTTCCTGTTTACAATATTATCTCTCTATCAAATCACAGTGCCATCGACTATGTTGTGATATAGCAAAATGGTCCCCATGAGATGGGGGCTGAATAGATGGGAACACCCAATCTTGTCCTTTTAGCCTCCAAAACTGTGTGTTACATAAACTTTTTTATATCCAAAAATTTTTTTAAAGAATGAAATTAGGACAAAAAAATTGGGACAAATGGTGAAGTTCTGGAACAGCCAGCTGTACTGTTTTTTGTTTATTCTTTGTGTGATGGGAAAGTGTAGGACTTAGTTGAAGTCCTTGTTGGATAGTCTATGAGGTTGGACCATCTCAGCTAGCAATTTTGAAGTTGATCTGGATGCAGATTTTTGAGGAAACTGCAACAGAGGCATCCTCAGAGTCTGGAACTTGTGCATGCCGGGCAAATATTGTTAGCACTGAGCTTCACCCTCATCACCCAGAGTTTTCCTTTTATAGTAGAGCTGAATTTTAACCTATCTGTTGTCCTGATTGGTGGGCCACACAGAAAGGATGGTTTAGAGAAAAGATACCTTCACCAGTTGTATTTTTTTAACACTGGCAAAATCTCCATTTAAGATAAAACTATTACACTTTGGTTAGATGAGTGGTTCATTATAAATTCAAATACCTTATCAGTGTCTTAAGATTCTTAGAGGTCAGACTATGGTTATTTCAGGGGTTGATGCTCAAGAGGAGCTCCAAGACTCCTCCTACCTGATTTATAGTTCATTTGGGGTTCAGACCTCTGCATGGTCTGAAGTCAGGCGTACTGGGGACTCTACACAAAACTCTCTAGGCTTTAGTGCATCAGGAAATGAATGAAGCATTAGAGATGGATTTGTGGGGCTACAAATCTTTCTCACTGTTTGTAGTCATAAGAACTTTCAGGGGCTGGAGAGATGGCTCAGCAGTTAAGAGTACTCATTGCTCTAGTAGGGGATGGGTTTCCATCCACATGGTGATTCAAGCAACCACCCATAACTCCAGTTTCAGGGACTCCAATGTCTTCTGACTTCTTTGAGTACTGCATTCATGTGGCAGTGCACATACATACATGCAGGCAAAACACTCATACACATAAGATAAATAATATAAAAGTTTTTTAGTAGTAGTCAGTGGTTAATTATAATATCGTTAGTGTTTTGTTTTGTTTCTTTTAACTGTAAGCTATTTGACCATGTGTGGTTTTCTCTTCACCCTATAGAAACAGCAGCTGGGTCAACCCAACAACATAACATTTTCTTTCTTTTTTTAGCCAAGGCACAGCATCTTTAATCCCTGTGGAACAGAGGGCAGGAAAAGACCTAGTCTGATCTCAAGGACTGGCTTTCAATGTTGGTCATGTGTTCTGTAAAGCCCCAGTGCCACCCGATAACCTTGAGTCCTGCCTCTTTCTTCCTGACATGGTCAAAGGTCATCTTTCTTGGTATCCATCCAGACCACACAGACTTGCACAAGGCAGACTGAAGGAGTCATCAGAGCACAGATAGTCCAGAGTAGCTTCTGCCACACAGAAGGAAAGCGTAGAATTGGTGCATACCGTCCTGCAATAGGCCCTGGAAGCTTCTTCCACAAGTAATGAATGTAGGTTCACAACAGGGTCAAGAAAGGAGGCAGAGGGAGAAGCAACTGTTAGTCACCATCACCCCAGCTTGCTGGAAGTACCAGGTCTCTTTTCCCAAATGCTCAGGGGGACTGTCCTTTCCTACAAAGTCACATGACCTTGATCAATTAACATAAGAGTAAGAGAAGACTATCACTTCTCACGGACAGGGAGAAAGTTCAGTATGTTAGCATGCCATGCAAACTTAAGGATGTGAGTTCAGTCCCAGAACCGACAAACTTAAGGGCATGAGTTCAACCCCAGAGCCCACATACAAAAAGTCAGCGTGGTGATATATACTTCTAATCCCAGCACTAGAGAGACAGAGACAGGCAGATCTCTAGGGCTCACTAGCTAGCCAGAGTAGCCTAATTGGTCTTGGGCCATGTACATACATATGCACGTACATGTGAACACACACACAAGCATGCAGGTGCATGTACACACAGAGAGAGATAGAAAGACAGAGAAAGAGAGAGAGAGAGAGAGAGAGAGAGAGAGAGAGAGAGAGAGAGAGAGAGAATCACTTGTCTATGAAAATGTTTACAAGATCAAAGCAACTTGGAATGCTGTGAGACCATAGAAAGGGCAGTTGAATCAACGTGACATATAAAAAACACTTTACACAAATGAGTTTGAATTGTTGCTGTATAAGAGATATAATAGGGCTGGAGAGATGGCTCAGTGGTTAAGAGCATTGCCTGCTCTTCCAAAGGTCCTGAGTTCAATTCCCGGCAACCACATGGTGGCTCACAACCATCTGTAATGAGATCTGGTGCCCTCTTCTGGCCTGCAGACATACACACAGACAGAATATTGTATACATAATAAATAAATAAATAAATATTTAAAAAAAAAAAAAGAGATATAATACTTGGAGATATTTGTTACTTCAGCATAGCCAGTCTCTCTGACTGGTACATGGCTTCATGCTACAGTCCACTAAATTTTTGTCTGTCTAATCATCATTTTCCTTGACAGGGAAGATAGAGACAGTCAAACTTCTCATTTCTCTCTAATCTCAATAAACAATACAAACTCCCAAGTGTAGATTTAGCCATGTATTGATCTTTCTCTTTCTTCTAAAAATAATTCTTTTGCCCTAAAATCCCCCTTTGGGTGGTGTGCAGCTCCTTTTATCAGAATGGCCTCACTGGGGCTGCCAGCTCTCTTGGTCGCTCCATCACTTATCTGTGACAATGGACTCTCTGACACCTATGCATGTTATTCAAAATCTGGGTGACACTAAACAGATTCAGTGGGTATAAAAGAGAAAACAGGGGGCACATAAAGTTGGAAGGGAAAGTTGTGGGGATCTCGGGGAGGACCTGAAGGGGGGAGAGAATGAGGGTGAATTTGATTAAAACACATTATATACAGGTGTTGCATGAGGAGAAGCGGGCTGTGTCCCGCTGCCCAGCTCCCGGCCGCTGGCCTGCTTTTGGTCCTGGCTAGCTTATACCCGAAATAATTACACAGAAACTGTATTCATTTAAACTCTGCCTGGCCCATTAGTTTTAGCCTCTTCTTGGCCAACTCTTACATCTTGATTCAGCCCGTTTCTAATAATCTGTATTCACCACGAGGATGTGGAATACCGGCATGAGTCTAACCAGTGTCCGTCTTGGGCCGGAGAAGCATGGCGTCTGCCACACTTCCCTTCCTCCCAGCATTCCATCCTGTCTATTCCGCCTACCTGATTTCTGCCCTTATCAAAAGGCCAAGGCAGTTTTCTTTATTTAACCAATGAAAGCAATACAAATGAAGAAGCACCTCCTACACCATACAGGTGTAAATATTAAAGAAAAAATTTTCAATATAAAATATGGGTGTGTCAGGTTTCCTTTGTGAATTTTGCTTTGCCCATCTATCCCAGGGCATGTAATGCACTGCTGCATGTTTCTATAGTTGTCAGCATTACTACATGGCTTCCTAACATTCCTAGCATACATGCAGCCCGGGGTGTGATCTCCAGCACCACGAAAGGATACAGAAAATGAAACATTCAAAAGTAAATCACAGAGATGCAGTTGTAGTGGTCATGTTTGTAGTCCCATGTAAAACCACCCAGGAGAGTGAGACAGGGAATTGTAAATTTCAGCCCAACCTGGACCATATAACAGGATCCTGCCCACCAAATGATCAAGTAAGCAAATACTCCACTGAGAGGAAAATGAAAGTCTCTGCATAGTTCCCAATTACAGTTCCTTTTCTTCAGTGGAGTTTATGGATCCTTTGGGGAGCTGGCCTGGCAGGTGTCTCCTCTGCCTAAATTTGCCTCCCTACTTCCCTTTCAGCTCTGAGTTTCCAGTCTACTTTTCTGTCGGTCTCTTTACCCTTCTGGGTAGCCTTCTGGGGCTGATCCCCTTTCAAAATGACCCAGTCCAGTTCATCCCAAAGAGTTTTATCTTCACTAAGAGTGGCTTAAAAATCTGACCTTGCTAGCTAGATGTCACCAGAAGAAAAGATCAACTACTCTAAGCTGAGGTCATTGTCCCTGGCTGATGTGCTAAGGGCTTCATGTGGCTCCCCTCCAACAATTCCCTACCAATGGTCAAATCACTTCAGTATCTGAGCCTATGAACTGCACCTAATGCATCTTGAAGTGTTTGACCAAATCTACACTGCTTCAAATTAGAAATTGTGTGTATGTTTTATTGAGATTTCCTCGGTGCCTAGGGTGGATGATAGCTAACACATGCTCTGAAATCATTCCATGCCGAAATCATTGTGGCCTTACGTTATAGCTTAGAAATCTGGGCCCTGGAGACCTTTTCCTTGGTGTGTCCGAGGTCCCAGGGCTGCTTCTTGGGAGTTTCTCTGATCTGGCCCCCACTATGCCCTTTTTTCCTACCTCCATGTAGTAATGGGTTTTGGTTGCAGGTCTTAATATTCAAAAGGTCTCATTCCTGAACCTTAGGCCAGATTGTCTCTTATCTTAATTAAAAACTCAAAATATTCACATTCAAATTCCTGCTGGAAATCACCTTTTTGAACTCTCTGTTCACCAACACTTGTCAAAAGCCAGTTTCAGGGAGTAGTCATAGAGAGTTTGGCCTGAAAGGACAGACGGACATTGTTTTAAGACATTTTCAAGCTTTTCCTTAGTTTACACCAGGCCATATGATTTTGTAGTGGTGTGGATCCATGTGTTGGCCTACCCTGAAGGGTTTTATGAAACTTGCTGTTCAATTTATTGGGTGGGGGGTATTTGAGAAGCCAGCCGCTTCATGATTTCTTCCTCTAGATGAGGTCTCTAGGGGTAAAGGGGAAAGCAGGCTTCTCCTCACGACTCAGCTTGCTCGGACCAGTGAAGAGGTAAGCTGTAAATCTCAGTGTAGCTTCTTCATACCAACTACCAGCATTTCTTGGTATCAATACTGCTATTTTCTACCGTTTCCTTTTCATAGTTTCCAACCTCTGTTTATTTTCAACATTTATTTACATTTATTTTTATGAGTTATTCTAAGTCCTTTGTAGAACAAGGTTTGGTTATAAACAAAATCAAATTGCCATCTCAACTCCAGTTTCCCCTCTTCTTTAACCACCCGCTTCACTGGATTTCCTCAACTACTCTTTATTAAGGCTCACTGAACAATTAATGAGAATGATGGGGTAATATCATTGGCTAAAATATTCTCTATGCTGAATTACTGGCACAAATTATTTCACATAATTTTTGTAACGATATATCCCATCAGCAGATATCATTTGCCTATGACATAAAATAGGAAAATGAGGATTAAAAGTTTTATGTCATTTTATATGCTCCAGGGTAATATCAGGGAAATGACAAAGGCAAATGGGAGCACTCCAAAGCCTCTGCCAGACTCTGGGATTAATGCTCTTTTCCCATTCACAAAGGCCACTAATCTGTGTACTCATGAAGGTCACCAATAAGGAAATGATCCATCAGAACCCAATGGGTCAGGGTTTGGAAGTGTCTTACTGACAGACTACTTTCCTCGCATGTGCAAGGCCCTGGGTGTGACCCCCAGAACACAAACATCTCACACACACACACACACACACACACACACACACAGAGAGAGAGAGAGAGAGAGAGAGAGAGAGAGAGAGAGAGAGAGAGAGAGAGTTCATTTCTACACTAGGATATGGGGGTGTGTGAGACCTCTTAACTGTTCAAAACATATTGTCCTTCCTTGAGAGTGGCCAGAGCTCCACCACCAATTACTGACGGAGGTGAAAGCTAGAGTTTAGATTAAAGATAGAGATAGAAAAAGACAAAATCTACTAAGAAATAGTTTATTGAATTTCTGTCAAAGCACTGAAGAAAAAAGAAGAAATGGGGGGGGGTAATATATGCATTGGCTTGTACTACCCAATCTAAGTAAATTGTAAAAAAGTAGATTTTAATATTTCAAATTTTAAGCAGCATAGGTACTAGTCTGAACTAGTTGCAAATTAAGTACAGACAAAAGCCCGCATTTACTTAGTTTTTAATTTAAAGTTATAAAGTAATAATACATATATAATAGAGTTTCTTCTCTTTGGTGTCTAGTTGGAAGATTTTGATAAGTGTACACACTCTTATAAACATTATCAGCAAAGTGCAAACTTTTATGTTAAGAGAATAAGAAAAAATAAGTCGGGCACAAAAAGACAAATATCGTGCATTCTTGCTTATACGTGTAAGTTAAAAATGTTGCATTTATAGAAGACAGCAATGGTCTCCAGAAGGATGTATAGGAAGTAGGGGGAATAGAGAGGGTAAAAGGCGATGACAGCAAGAGAGAAACTATAGTCAGGAAAGAGCAATCGCTTCCAAAGTTCTATAGCACAGTAGGGTAACTGTTGTTTGCAGTAGTTCATTATGGGTTTTTTTTATTGTTGTTTGTTTCCTTTGAGTTAAGCACGACCATTTCTGCCCGAATCAGAGCAATAATGATCACCTCATAACACTGGCCTGATTGGAATTTCCTCATGGAGGGAGAGTAGAGGCTTGTGAGATTCATGGGACTCACAGGGTCCCATGATACCCTCACAACCATTCTTTCTTTAGTAAGTTGGCTCTTTCTTTATCTGGAGTGAGTAGACATTTTCTTTGTCTCCCCAGGGAAAGTCACTGGGCACTTGATGTCCAAATAATCAGGGCTGACAGAATCAATGACAAACATGGATAGAGTACCTACTGAGAAAATTGTACAATGGCAGTTTCCCTCTGTGGTATGTTTAATTGTTTTCTTTAAGTTAAGCACGACCATTTCTGCATTATTACTGCACAGGCAGTGGTAAGACCCTTGCTAGTGGTGAGAAAACATGCAAATGAGGATGGTGGGATCAGTCCAAAGGAAACCTGCCCACTTAAGGGAGGAATTACAATGAGAATAAGATGTCTAGCTAGAGTCTTAGTTACTTTTCTACATAACTTGTAGCCATATCATAAAGTAAAAGACATTTACTCTAAAGTCCCTATAATCTTACACAGTCTTATGACTGTTTAGAAGTCCCAAGTCTCTTCTGAGATTCAAGGCAATCTCTTACCTGTAACTCCCTGTAAAATCAAAGAGCAAATTACATGCTTCCAACATACAATGGCACAGAATATACATTACCATTCCTAAAGGCAGGAGAGGGGATACTGTGAGGAAATACTGGGTCAAATCCTGTAGCTCTTTGTTCAGTGTCAAAGGGCTTAGGTGGCTCTTTGGATCTCTCACTCCTTCCAGTTTTGTTGACCGCAACACACTTCTCTCTCAGGCTGGTTCCATGCCCTTTCCATTTCTCCTCAGCAGACAGTCCATGGCTCTGACATCTCCATCATCCTGGGGGGTCTCCAATGTAACCCAAGTTCCACTTTGAGAGTTGCAAGCAACAGCCTCCCAGGGCCTCCATGCAGCGATTCCCCTGCCACATGTCTGGTCTTAGTGTCTTTGGCTAACCATAAGAAGATTCCACTGCTCCTTTACTCCTTTATCCTTCATGACTCTAAAGCCTGAACCACTGGGCTGAGGTTGCCAAGTCCTGCTGGCCCCTCCTTGAATTGTAAGCTTTGCTTTGTGTTGCTGTTTAGGATCAGATCATTTCTTAGATTTTTTTTTCATTATAGGGCTTGCAGCATTGGCTGGGTAGTGTCTTGCCTTGGGGGCACCACTCCCTTTATTCCAAATTCTCCTTCTCTCTTTAAATACAAGATCTGAAACCCACTGTATTTACTCTTCTTTTTTTAAAAAATTGTTTTTATTGAGCTATGTGTTTTTCTCCACTCCCTTCCATACCTCTCCCCTCCCCTTCTACCCTCTCCCATGGTCCCTATGCTCCTAATTTACTCAGGAGATCTTGTCTTTTTTTCTACTTCTCATGTAGATTAGATGCATGTATGTCTTTCTTAGGGTTCTCATTGTTGTCCAGGTTCTCTGGGATTATGAACTGTAGGCTGGTTTTTCTTTGCTTTATGTTTAAAAGCCATTTATGAGTGAGTACATATGATATTTATCTTTATGGGTCTGGGCTACCTCACTCAACATGATGTTTTCTAGATCTATCCATTTGCCCACAAACTTCAAGATGTCATTATGTTTTTTTGCTGTATAGTACTCCATTTATAAATGGACCACATTTTTCTTATCCATTCTTTGGTCGAGGGGCATTTAGGTTGTTTCCAGGTTCTGGCTATGACAAACAAAGCTGCTATGAACATAGTTGAGCACATATCCTTGTGGTACAATTGAGCATCCTTTGGGTATATACCCAAAAGTGGTATTTCTGGATCTTGAGGTAGGTTGTTTCCTAATTTTCTGAGAAATCACTACACTGACATCCAAAGGGGTTGTACCAGTTTGCGCTCCCTCCAGCAATGGAGCAGTGTTCCCTTTTCCCCAAAACCTCTCCAGCATAAGTTGTCATCAGTGTTTTTGATCTTGGCCATTCTTACAGGTGTAAGATGGAATCTCAGAGTTGTTTTGATTTGCATTTCTTTGATGGCTAAAGTTGTTGAGCATTTCCTTAAGTGTCTTTCCGCCATTTTAGATTCATCTGTTGAGAATTCTATGTTTAGGTCTGTACCCCATTTTTTATTAGATTTTTTTTGTTCTTTGATAACCAATTTCTTGAGTTCTTTGTATATTTTGGAGATCAGCCCCCTGTCCGATGTGGGGTTGGTGAAGATCTTTTCCCATTCTGTAGGCTGCCACTTTGTCTTGTTGAATGTGTCCTTTGCTTTACAAAAGCTTCTCAGTTTCAGGAGGTCCCATTTATTATTTATTTCTCTCCATGTCTGTGCTACTGGTTGTTATAGTTAGGAAGTGGTCTCCTGTGCCAATGTATTCAAGTGTACTTCCCACTTTCTCTTCTATGAGTTCAGTGTGGTTGACTTTATGTTGAGGTTTGAGTTTCATGCATGGTGATAGAAATGTATCTATTTATATTCTTCTACATGTTGATATCCAGTTATACCAACACCATTTGTTGAATATTCTTTCTTTTTTCCATTTTGTATTTTTTGCTTTTTTTGTCAAAACTCAGGCATTCATAGGTGTGTGGATTGATATCTGGGTCTTCAATTTGGTTCTATTGGTTTTCCTGTCTGTTTTTATGCCAATACCAGGCTGTTTTCAGCACTATAGCTCTGTAGTAAAGCTTGAAGTCAGGGATTGTGATGCCTCCAGAAGTTTCTTTATTGTTCAGGATTGTTTTGGCTATCCTGGGTTTTTCGCTTTTTGATATGAAGTTGAGTATTGTTCTTTTGAGGTCTATGAAGAATTTTGCTTGGATTTTGCTGGGTATTGCATTGAATCTGTAGATTGCTTTTGGTAAGATTACCATTTTTACTATTTAATTCTACCTACTCAAGAGCATGGAAGATCTTTCTATTTTCTGGTGTCTTCTTCATTTTTTTCTTTTTTTCCAAACATTTTTTTTTTGCTTTATAAATAATACCATTCAAAATTTCCACCTCCTCCCCTCCTCCCATTTCCCTCCCACTCCCCCACTCACCCTCCCCACTTACCCTCCAGTCCTAAGAGAGGGCAGGGTACCCTGCCCTGTGGGAAGTCCAAGGCCCTCCCCCCTCCATCCAGGCCTAGGAAGGTGTGCATCCAAACAGACTAGGATCCCAAAAAGCCAGTACATGCATTAGAATCAAATCCCAGTGTCATTATCATTGGCTTCTCAGTCAGCCCCCATTGTTAGCTACATTCAGAGAGTCTGGTTTGATCACATGCTCGTTCAGTCCCAGTCCAGCTGGCCTTGGTGAGCTCCCCTTAGATCAGTCACACCGTCTCAGTGGGTGGAAGAACCCCTTGTGGTCCATATACACATTAGAGTTCTACTCAGTGGTAAAAAACAATGACATCTTGAATTTTGCATGCAAATGGATGGAAATAGAAAACACTATACTGAGTGAGTTAACCCAGACCCAAAAAGATGAATGTGGTATGTACTCATCCATTAGTGGATTCTAGCCATAAACAAAGGACATTGAGCCTATAGTTTGTGATCCTAGAGAAGCTAAATAATAAGGTGAACCCAAAGAAAAACATATATAGATCCTCCTGGAAGTTGGAAGCAGACAAGATTGCCGGGCAAAAGTTGGGAGCATGGGGGTGGGGTGGGGTGGGAGGAAAGAAAAGAGAGAAGGGGAGGATTGGGGAGAGCTTGGGGAAGTGGGATGGTTGAGATGGAGGAAGGGCGGATATAGGAGCAGGGAAGAAGATATCTTAGTTAAGGGAGCCATTTTAGAGTTGGCAAGAGACTTGGCTCTAGAGGGGTTCCCAGGTGTCCAAGGGGATGTCCCCAGCGAGGTCCTTGGGCAGGAGAGGAGAGGGTGCCTGAACTGGCCTTATCTCATAGCCACACTGATGAAAATCTTGAATATCACCATAGAACCTTTGTCTGGCAATGGATGGAGATAGAGACAGAGACCCACACTGGAGCACTGGACTGAGCTCCCAAGGTCCAGTTGAAGAGCAGAAAGAGAGAGAAGATGAACAAGGAAGTCAGGACCACGAGGGGTTCGTCCACCAATTTTTTTCTTCAAAGATTTAAAGTTCTTGTCATACATGTCTTCCTCCCGTTTGGTTAGAGTTACTCCAAGATATTTTATGCTTTGTGGCTATTGTGAAGGGTGATGTTTCTCTGAATTCTTTCTCAGCTGATTTATCATCTGTGTAAAGAGGGGCTACTGATTTTGTTGAATTAATCTTGTATCCTGCTACATTACTGAAGGTGTTTATGATTTTTAAAAAATATTTATTTATTATGTATACAGCGTTCTGCCTGAATGTGTGCCTGCAGGCCAGAAGAGGGCACCAGATCTCATTACAGATGGTTGTGAGCCACCATGTGGTGGCTGGGAATTGAACTTAGGACCTCTGGAAGAGCAGCCAGTGCCCTTAACCTCCAAGCCATCTCTCCAGTCCCCAGGTGTTTATGATCTGTAGAAGTTTCTTGGTAGAATTTTTGGGGTCACTTATGTAAACTATCATATCATCAGCAAATAGTGACAGTTTGACTTCTTCTTTTCTGATTTGTATCCCCCTGATTTCTTTTTGTTGTCTTACTGCTCTAGCTAGAACCTCAAGAACTGTTGACAGAGGTTTCTATCCCACCAGGTTCCATAGCCGTTTAGTCCCAAGTAAACATACAGAGGTCTACATTAATCATAAACTGGTTGGCCTAGTAGCTCAGGCTTCTTATTAACTCTTATAACTTATATTAGCCCATAATTCTTGTCTATGTTAGTCATGTGGCTTGGTACCTTTTTTGATGACGCAGTCACATCTTGCTTCCTCTGCATCTGGGTCACGACTGCAGACTGACTCTTTCCTCTTCCCAGAATTCTCCTATTCTTGCTCTGCCTATACTTCCTGCCTGGTTGCCCTGCCTATACTTCCTGCCTATCTACTGGCCAATCAGCATTTTATTAAAATACAATTGACAGTATACAGACCATTGTTCCACAGCAAAGAACTATATTGAATAGATATGAAGAGAGTGGACAACCTTGTCTTGTTCCTGATTTCAGTGGGATTGCTTTGAGTTCCTCTCCATTTAGTTTGATGTTGGCTGTTGGCTTACTGTATATTGTCTTTATTGTGTTTATGTATGTTCCTTGTATCCCTTCTCTCTCCAAGACCTTTGTCATGAAGGGATGTTGTATTTTGTCGAAGGCTTTTTCAGCATCTAATGAGATGATCATGTGGGTTTTTTTTTTCAGTTTGTTTATATGGTGGATTACATTGACAGATTTTAGTATGTTGAACCATCCCTGCATCTCTGGAATGAAGCCAACTTGATCATGGTGGATGATTTTCCTGATGTGTTCTTGGATTCAGTTTGCCAGTATTTTATTGAATATTTTTGCATCAATGTTCATGAGTGAGATTAGTCTATAATTCTCTTTCTTAGCAACGTCTTTGTGTGGTTTGGGTATCAGGGTAATTGCATCCTCATAAAAAGAGTTTGGCCATGTTCCTTTTGTTTCTATTGTGTGGAATAATTTGAGGAGTATTGGTATTATTTCTTGTTTGAAAATCTTGTAGAAGTCTGTGTTGAAACCACCTGGTCTTGGGTTTTTTGTTTTGTTTTGTTTTGTTTTTTGGTTGGAAGACTTTTGATGACTGTTTCTATTTCTTTAGCAGTTATAGATCTATTTAATTTGCTTATCTGGTTTTGACTTAATTTTGGTAAGTGACATTTATCCAGAAAATTGTTCATTTCCTTTAAGTTTTCCAATTTTGTGGAGTATAGGTTTTGAAATATTACCTAATGATTCTCTGAATTTCTTCAGTGTTTGTTGTTATGTCCCCCTTTTCATTTCTGATTTTGTTAATTTGGATAGTCTCTCTCTGCCTTTTGATTTGTTTGGATAAAGGTTTGTCTATTTTGTTGATTTTCTCGAAACCAACTCTTTGTCTCATTGATTCTTTGTATTGTTTTATTTCTATTTTTTTATTTCATCTCTCAATTTGATTATTTTCTGTCATCTAGTCCTTCTGGGTGAGTTTGCTTCTTTTTCTTCTAGAGTTTTCAGGTGTTCTGTTAACTCAACAGTGTAGGATTTTTCTAGCTTGTTTATGTAGACACTTAGTGCTATGAACTTTCCTTTTAACACTGCTTTCATTGTGTTCCATAAATTTGGGTATGTTGTGTGGTCAATTTCATTGAATATTAGGAAGTCTTTAATTTCTTCCTTTCTTTCTTTCATGATCCATTGATGATTCAGGTGAGCATTGTTTAATTTCCATGTGTTTGTGGGCTTTCTGGAATTAGTGTTGCTGTTGAATTCTAATTTTAAGCCATGATGATTTGATAAGTTACATGGGGTTATTTCAATTTTTTTTATTTGTTGAGGTTTGCTCTGTTACCTAATATGTGGTCAATTTTTGGGAAGGTTCCATGAGGTGCTGAGAAGAAGGTATATTTTTTTATGTTTGTATTGAATATTCTATAGATGTCTGTTAAGTCCATTTGAGTCATAACATCTGTTAGTTCCCTTATTTCTCTGTTAATTTTCTGTCTGACAGACCTGTCCAGTGCTGAGAGTGGAGTGTTAAAGTCTCCCACTATTAGTGTGTGGGGTTTAACGTGTGATTTAAGCTTTAGCAGTGTTCCTTTTACATATGAGCATGCCCTTGTATTTGAGGCATAGATGTTTAGTATTGAGATTTCCTCTTGTGTTTAAATTGGATTTTTCCTGTGACTAATATGAAATGTCCTCCTTTGTCTCTTTAAATTGATTTTAGTTTGAAGTCTATTTTATTAGATATTAGCATAGCTACACCAGCTTGTTTCTTAGGTCCATTTGATTGGAAATTTTTTCCCAACCCTTTACTCTGAGGCTGTGTCTGCCTTTGAGGTTGAGGTGTGTTTCTTGTATGCAGCAGAAGGATAGATTTTGTTTTCATATCCATTCCAATCTTTTTATAGGTGAGTTGAATCCATTTATATTAAGGGATATTAATGACCAGTGATTGCTAGCTTTTATTATTTTAGTTTTCATTATGATGATGTCATTGTGTGTGTTTCCCTTCTTTGGAATTTGCTGCTGTGAGATCATCTATTGTCTGTTTTTTGTGGTTGTAGCCAACTTCCTTGGGTTGGAGTTTTCCTTCTTGTACTTTGTGTAAGGCTGGGTTTGTGGCTAGGTATTGATTAAATCTGATTCTGTAATGGAATATCTTGTTTTGTCTGTCTATGATGATTGAGAGTTTTGATGGGTAAAGTAATCTGGGCTGGTATCTGTGGTCTCTTAATGTCTGCATAACACTTGACCAGGACCTTCTGGCTTTCATTGTTTTCATTGAGAAGTCAGGTGTACTTCTGATAGGTCTGCCTTTATATGTTACTTGGACTTTTTCTTTTACAGCTCTTAATATTCTTTCTTTATTCTGTATGTTTAGTGTTTTGAATAGTATGTAGCAAGGGAACTTTTTTTTGGATCCAGTCTATTTGGTGTTCTGTAAGGTTCTTGTATCTTCATATCATGCATATCTTTCTTTAGGTTGGGACCCAATTCTTTAACATTTTATGATTTTGTTGAATATATTTTTCTGTGCTTTTGAGTTGAACTTCTTCTATCCCTATTATTCTTAGGTTTGGTCTTTTAATGGTGTCCCATATTTCCTGGATAATTTGTGTTAAGCTTTTGTTAGCAAAGGTTGCTTGCTTGGGGCTGCTCCTGCTGAGGTCACTGCCTTGGGCCTGGTCTTGTAGAGGTCTCTGGCTCAGGCCTGCTTCCTCAGTGGTGACTCCCTTGTTCCTACTCCTGTGGAAGTTGCTGCCTCAGATCTGCTCTGGCAGAGGTCACTGTCTGCGTCCTGCAGAGGTCTCTGGCTCAGTCCTGCTCCCTCAGCCGTGGCTCCCTTGTATCTGCTCCTGTGGTGGTCACTGCCTTGGGCCTGTTCTGGCTGAGGTAGCTGACTCAGGCCTGCTCCAGCAGAGGTCATTGGCTCAGGCCTGTTCCCACAAATGTCCCTGGCTCAGGCCTGCCCCCTCAGCAGTCACTTCCTTGTACCTGCTCCTATAGAGGTAGCTTGTATTTAATTACTTTACAATCACTATGAAGAGACACCATGACCAAGGCATCTTATAAAAGAAAGCATCTAATTGAGGGCTTAAGTTTCAGAGGGTGTATAAAGTCTATGGCCATCGTAGCTGGGAGAATGGCAGCAATCAGACAGCCATGGTGCTGGAGCAGTGGCTGAGAGCTTACATCTTATCTATAAGTTGGACAGAGATACTGAGAGCTGACTGGAGTGGTATGACTTTTGAAACCCTAAAGCCTACTCCAAATGACATATCTCTTCCAACAAGACCATAGTCCTAATCCTTACTAAATAGTTCCACCAACTGGTAACCAAGCATACAAGCCTATGGGGGCCATTCTCATTCAAATCAAGGTTGTCTGCAGGTAACCATTTGGACTTTGGATGCTGTACCAGATTATATCTTATTTCATACCACCCCTAGGAGAAAATATGGCAATAGGCAGCAGGGGTGGATGTGGAAATAGAGAAGTAGGGGTAAAAAGAATTAAGCTTGTTCCAGGGATAGGAAATTATCTTCTTATTAAGAATGCCATATGTTTCTCCTTTGAAAGAACACATACCAAGGACAGATGGATGTATTAGGATATACCTTACAGACAACTGTTAGAGACTTCTTCCTAGGCATTTAAACTAGGAACAGTTAGACATGGTTTGGTGAAATGGGAAACTATAAAGTTAGGGGATTACTCTGCAGATGAATACCCTTTCAACAGCCAGGTGTGACTGGTAAGGAGTCCAGATGATTTATGAAGAATGACTGCAGATTATTGAAAGCTTTCCAGGGGTGGTAGCCACACATACATGCTGCTGTGTAACATGAGAGCCTGCTCATTGGGGTTTCTGTCCTGCCCAGTTCCCACAGCCGTTAAACCCCCAAAGAAAAATCACACAGAGAATCTACATTAGGTTATAAACTGATTGGCCCATTAGCTCAGGCTTCTCATTACCCTTTATATCTTATATTAACCCATTATTCTTATTTATGTTAGCCACATGGCTCAGTACCTCTTTCAGCAGGGCAGGTCACATCCTGCTTCTTTGGTGGTCTGGGCAGGACTGGGGAGAATGGGCTTCCTCATTCCCAGCATTCTTCTTTTCTCATTGCCCCACCTTTACTTCCTGTCTGGTTGTCCCACCTATACTTCCTGCCTGGCCAATCAGCGTTTATTTAAACCATGACTGACAGAATGCAAACAATTTTCCTGCACGACTTCCCCCTCTCTTTTTTTTAAACAAAGGAAAATATCCATAGTCCATTTTTTGGGAATGTGGGCGTAGTATTTCAGGCTACTTCCAGCTGGTTGGGGGTGCTGATAATCTTATGGGGACCTAAAGAAAATTTAAAATTATGATCAAGTCCTGACTGGAGTATCCTGTGAGGCTTGATCATCTCAGGCAGCATCTTGAATCTGTTCTGGATGTAGAACTCAGACATCTGGGCCATCTGTTCCTACCAGAGATTTCTCAGGTGGTCTTCCTTAATCAAACCTGAGTTTTCTTAACTCAGAATGAATCCACAGCCTCTCATTTCCTGTGGAAACAAAAGCAAAATATCTTCTCCAAAGTAACATGTCTTTTGACTTCAATTTTGAAGTTAAAGTATTTTCAAGATATCTATCTTGGATTAATTTAGCAGCATTTATAAGCAAATATCTTTTAGCAGCTGTTGCTCCTTCCTCAGCATTCAAACAATTCAAAGAGAGCACAATAACATACAGTATCAAGATTCTTTGTGTATTTTTCATCTTTACATGGCTTTATTTTAAACTCTATTTCTTTTATTTTTACTTTTTGAGACAAGTTCTCTGTATATCTTTGGCTGTCCTGGAACTTCCTCTGTAGATCAGGCTGTCTTTGAACTCACAGAGATCCACCTGCCTCTGCCTCCCAAGTACTGGGATTAAAGGTGTGTGCTACCACACCTTGAACTCACAGAGATCTGTCTGCTTCTGCCTCCCAGGCATTGGGATTAAAGGTGTGTACCACCACACCCAACTACTCTCTTTCTTTTTTATTTTAATGACTTTCACCTTTTTTTTCAAGCCTGCATATATTTTTAACACACTGTAAACTATTTAGAGGTTTTCTTCATCTTTGAATCTCTCTTTAGTGTATATCTCTCTTTTTCTGACTACACAAGTCTTTAATTTATCAAGTATTATGGGTAGGATTAAAGCTATGGCTTTGACGACTGGATCCAGCTAAATTTTTTAGCTTTCTGAGATTTCAGCCTCATGGCAGAGGTACCGGCCAGAGCCATGTTTATTGCCAGAACTCTATCGCGTTTCAAGGTCCTTGCCAGCAAGCAAGCTGCAACAGTGTGTCCACAAACAATACTCAAATGCTCCGTAGTCGGACCACCTGCATGAAAGAGTCAGAATTTGCCCTGGCAGGATGACCCAGAAAGCTGGCATTTTAAAACAGTGCAGCTTTTTTCCTGCTATGGCTGAAAACCAAAAAGCTTGTGGTTGGCTTTTCATCAACACTATGTAAGTGTTTCGTGGCAGGACTTCTTAAAAGAGCTGCAAGGTTTTGCAGCTAAAGCTGAGTCAGGAAGCCTCTCTTAAATGAGCGCATTTGCTTGCCTCTAGCAAGCAGAGCAGACCCGAGAAACTGCTGCTACCAAGAAAACATGCTTTACTCTATGCTTTCCCAAGCTTTCTCAGGCTTTCTGTGGATGCAGTTATCCACGTGGGTGCCGTTCTGTAACATGAGGGCCTGCTCATTGGGGTTTCTTTCCTGCCCAGTTCCCACAGCCGTTAAGCCCCCAAAGAAAATCACACAAAGAGTCTACATTAGGTTATAAACTGATTGGCCCATTAGCTCAGGCTTCTCATTAACCTTTATATCTTATATTAACTCATTATTCTTATCTATGTTAGCCACATGGCTCAGTACCTTTTTCAGTGGGGCAGGTCACATCCTGCTTCTTCGGTGGTCTGGGCAGGACTGGGGAGGAATGTTCTTCCTCCTTCCCAACATTCTCCTGTGTTCATTGCCCCACCTTTACTTCCTGTCTGATTGTCCTACCTATACTTCCTGCCTAGCCAATCAGCATTTATTTAAACCATGATTGACAGAATACAGACAATTCTCCCGCACCACTGCTATATCCAATACTGCTACTTTGACTGAAAAAAAAAAATGATACAGGTTGTGGCATCATGTCAAGCTGTGTTGAAATTTGCTAATTTTTTCTTAGGTGTTCCTTAGCTGCTCAGTCACAAGACCAACTTATACTTGGTTGGAATAGATGGTCGTGGGCTCTCAGAGATCCTATGTAAAAATGCTAGCCCTTTGAATGACCTACAGATTTGAAAAACCATCTGGGAAAAACAGCAAACATTGCATTTAAAATAATGTTACCCTATGTATGTGCAAAGGGTCATCCCAGAAGTGGTAAATAGTATGGAAATCCTAGTACCAGGCTCTGGCTACCTCCCTATGAGTTGATGGCCAGGGAGGACTCTGAGGCCACCCATACAATATAAGCTATTGTCACTGCTGTTGATTGCACATCAAAACTGGGTAGCAAGTCCCTATTACATGCTCTGATTTCAAACCATCTGGAAATCAAGATATCAATGCGCTGAAAGCTCCACCCCTGTTGGTTGACATCTATAGAGCTGGCAGGTACCATGAAAGATGGCAGAGAAGAGCTGTTTCCAATGGTTTCCAATACTATCTGCACGCCAGGTAAGAGTTGCCTACTGATAAAATTTAAGCTGTTGCCTAACTAGAACTCTCATTCCTAATGACTAGTGTTCACAGTACAGGAAGCTACTCTACATGATACCAAAGGAGAAAGGCAAACACAACGCCATAGCCCTACAAATTCTTTGATCCACAGTGCCGATTTGCCTGCAAGATGCCTAGTGCAATAGTGGCACAAACCACTATCTGATAACTAACCAGTATCTGATAGGCTTTAAGACCCACTCCATAAGATGGAACCCATCCTCAACACTGCTCTGGTAGCCAAGAATCTGAGAGTAGATAGTCCAGAGACCTAGGGGAAACTCAAACACTATTTTTGTTAAAGGAATGTAGCAATAAATTTATTCCTAACAATATTCTGTTATACTCATAGATCAGTCTTAACTCAGCCATCATCAGTGAAGCTTCCTCCTGCAGTAGACGGGAACGAACCAGAGATGATCAACTGGTCAATAAGCCAAGAGTGAAAGACCTCAGAACACTCATTCTTAAATGGGATCTCTCCATCAAACCCCTCCCATCAAGAACCAGGGAACCCTGCAGAAGAAGAAATGGAAAGGTTCTAAGAGCCAAAGAGGATAGAGACACCAAGGAAGCAAGACCTTCTAAACACAGCAAAATGAACACATATATGAACTCACAGAGACTGCGGCAGTGTGCACAGGCCCTTTAGGGGTCTGACCCAGAGAGTGTCCCAGCACTGAGAAGGGAAGTGAACACAAGCCCTAATACCTAACCCAGATGCTATCTCCAATTGATAACTGATTACAAAGGAAAAGTTAGTTTTCTCCAAAGGAGTCTCACTGGGTACAAACCACACTTAAGGCCAGACCCCGTGCACAGGAATAGATGACAAACACAACAGACCCCGTGCACAGGAATAGATGACAAACACAAAATAAACTCAATGGCATTTTTGTAGGTTCTTTGTCTAATAATGCTTTGTTTGGTCTTTTTTTTCTTTCTTCCTTATAGGCCCTTTGTGTATTTATTATGGTTTCTGGGTTTAGGTTTTATGGGATTTCTGTGCATGAGAATGTGTGTGTCCCTGTATCTCTATGTATTTCTTGTAGATTTTCTTTGGCTCTTTTTCTTCTGCTTGTGTTTTGTCCTAGTCTAGTTTCTTAGTTTTTATCTAATTTTATTTTTTCCATGCTTGTAATCTAATGAGAGAGAGAAAGCAAGGGTGTGAATTTGGGTGGGGAAGTGGGGAGGATCTGCAAGTAGTTAGGGGAGAGAAAACCAATATGCTGAGTGAAAAAAAATGTTTATCTGTCCCTTTGCAGCCAATGTTTACCACGTGACCTTCCATATTCTTTTGAGTCTTATAGTGTTCCCTTTTCTAGGGTGTAAAAGTAAAATTACAAGTGTGTAGTCTTTCCTGTCTGCCCTCTTTCATTTACCACAATGTTTTTGGGATCCATCTGTTTTGCATATATCCAACAGCGCCTTCATTTCTATTGCTGAGTAATATTCTGCTGTTTTATTCACATAGGTGACTGCTTATTCGCTTGCCAGTTGGTAATACTTATTTTGTGACCTTTAGGGATAAAACTGCTACGAGTTTTCTCATAGACTTCTGCGTTCCCAGGAATATGATTATTGGGTTGTATGGAAACTGGAAGCTTAACATTAAAAGAAATTACTCAATTGTTTTCTAAAGCAACTACCATTTCTTTTTTTTATTTCAAAAGAAAAAATAGTTTTTTATTAACTACCACACTGTTATAATACACTTTAAACGTACAATAAGGTAGCCTCTCAGTCTGAGGTGGTCTTAAGATAACGAATGAACAGAATCCATCTTCTTGAAATAGGAGAACTGCTGCAGCTATAGGTACATTTAGGAAAATTGTAGAGCTCTTACAAGACTAGCAATGTAATTTTATTTTGTACATTTTTAATTTAAAATATAAACAATAATTAAAAAATAAAAAGAAAATACAGCATAAAAACATACATTTCTCAATTAAATGTATTTGATACATACAAATTTTAAGGAAAGACGCAAAAAAAGAAAAATGGTTGATATTTAAGTGCAGACTATCTAGACAAAAAAATTAAAATATATCATAAAGTTTCTAGTTTCTATGACTAATATCCATATGGTTGGAGTATCGTCACTGTGGAAGTGATTTTGTTATGTTTGCATATGTTATACTTTATTGGTAATTTACACAATGGCTTTTAAGGCCCTGGCAGACATGTTTTTTGGAAACAAGATTGGATTTAAAAAAGAAAGAAAGAAAGAAAGAAAGAAAGAAAGAAAGAAAGAAAGAAAGAAAGAAAGAAAACAATAAATCACATCAAAATAAAAAAGTCATTCATTCTAGCAGCACAGTGCTAGCATCTGTGGAAGCTGGAAGAGATGGCGCCTGGATTACTGCAGGAGGAACAGCACTTATCCTTGCAAATATTCACCAGGGGTCTGTTTCAGGGATAGGAACTGTCAACACTTCTGCCACCAGCGATCAGGACATCCTTACCAACACTGAAATACCTTTGTAGCTTGTCAGTTTCTGGAAATGAGACAATGGAGTAAATATTACACAAATACTTATTCATTGTGGTTATTTTTATACAGTAGTGAGAAGAATATTGTTCCTAAGTTCTTAGATATCTTTTTATTGATGTGCAAAAACTTTTGGATTGATAGCAACTTGGCTATCCATGACACTGAAATGCCTTACTTTGTATGATATTCCATAGTATATTTAAATGGTAAAACTGCATGGGTTTTGTAGGTACTTTACCAAGTTATATAAAGAGAAAATTGAATTTAACAAATGCATCAATCCTGTGCAGTTTAGTGTAAAAATGAGAAACTGTTGGTATTTATCTATTGTAAGATTAAAAAAAAAAGTTGGTGGGTGAAAGAAATTATGTTATGATAAATTTTTGTGATTTTCTTGATGGCTGGAATTTTTATTATGCATAACTGACAAATCAAGTTTCCAAGCAAATGTTACATAGTATAGGCTTTACTTAGCTTATCAATTTGCCATTTTGAAGCTAATTATTTTAATTAGGTTAACTGTTCAATATTTTAAGCATTACTCTTGTAAGATTTTTGAAAACTACATTTTAACATGGACCTTTAGGGATAGTCACCTTTTAAATCCTGTTGAAAAGCCATGTTTAAGATTTAATTTGCCAAAATAATGTCTTGTTAATATTCTTTCAATAATGAAGTTGGGCAATATAACCGATGTTTTTAAAAAAGTTTAAAATGTGTAGGTTGAGGCATTTGGGTGGTAAGAAAATGACCTAGTGAATTACCCCTTTTCTTTAAGTTTGGAGGACCAAAAAAAGAACAAAAAAGCAAAAACAATAATAATAAGGTGTATTGCATCTTAGCGACTACCATTTCATATAGCTCCCAGAAACAGAGTGATAGCTACTTTTACTAGAGTTTTGCGTGTGTTCACTAATGGTCAGTTGTTTAAATTTTAACTCTTTCTAGAAGGTGTGCCGTTATCCTCTTCTTTAATTTGTTGCAGCCGTTTAATCCATGGCTGTCATAATCAGCAACTGCAATTCCACTGCTATCAACTGCAGTTAGGTCGCTAGGGCCACAGCCGGAGGGAATTCGGTTCCCTCAGGCACCTACTCTTTCAAAGCTGAGAAGGGACATTAACTAAATCTCTGTCCCTCTGAAGAACTCACGATTCAAGGTTTGAGGTGGAATTCTGCTCTTCAGAGAGGCAAAATAACAAGTAGCTCACCTCCTTTCCTTCTTGAGTCTCGCCAGAAGCCCTCCTGTTTCTCCTCCCCCTCCTTAAGAACCCTTCTCCACCTGGCTCCTCCCTACCACTTCCGGTCAGCTAGTTAACTTCAATCACCTGACTGCAGGGAAATTTTATTTACTCAAACACATCTTTGCATCCTTAAACAAATGTTCCGGAGTATAAACAGAAGTAACCACCTTAAAATAGTATTCCACAACAGTGTACAGTAGTGTTTTGTTGTGATTTTTGATGCACATTTCCATAGGAACAGACTATCTGGGCACTTTATTGTGTATTCATCTGTTATTCATGTCTTCTCACTTGTATTCCCTTCTCTGGGAAAGTCATTGAACACTTCCGGTTTGGCGTGTGGTTTGTTATTTTTGACTTGAAAATGTTTCTTTTGATTGGTGGCACAAATCCTTTAACATGAGCCATCACCCCTGGATTATCTTTTCAGCATGTTTTACAATTAACCCTCCTAGTTTTCCGTTTTCCTTAATAGTGTGGCTTTTAAAGGAGAATTTTCTGCTTTCATGAAGTTGTTACTACGAAGTGTTTGTTCTTTAATGTGTGTATCATCCACGTTCAAGTTCAAGTTTGCATAGTTTGAGGAAAAATTTCCTTCATGTGGCTATCTGTTCTAATACCATTGTCAAAGAGGACATCTTTAACCAGGCATGGAGACCACACTGAGATTCCATCATACAGGAAGCTATGGCAAGAGTATTATATGTATAAAACTTTAGATATATATATATTAATATTATATATATTATAATATATATATACATATTTCTTTTGACAGGGTCTTAAAACATAGCCCTAGCTAGCCTGGAACTAGTTGACTGTGCAGACCAGGTTATCCTTGAAGTCACAGAGATCTGCCTGCCTCGGGTCCAGGCTTGAGCCACCATACCTGGCTCATATTTTTCAGTTACAGGTGTTTCTCTGTAATGAATTAATCAGACCTTATGAACTTTTCCATTAACTCACAAATTTTCTTACAGCAATGCTATGCTGCTTTTAAAAAATATTATTGTAACTTTATATTATTCTTAAATTCAGGTAATAAGAAGCCTACCTGTTTAGTATTCTTTATTAGTTTTGTTTTATATATCTGTAATTTGAATTTCTGTACAAATTTCAGAATTTGCTTGTATGTTCTTTTTTTAAGAATTAGTTCTGTTTTTAAAAATACATCTATTTCTTTTTCTCTCTCCCTGAACCATGTGTGTGTGTTTGTGTGACCATGTGCACATGCATGTGTATTGTGTACATATACACGTGTGTCTGTGTACAACCATGTGCACATGCATGTATATTATGTACATATGCGTGTGTGTGTGTGTGTGCATGTGCAGAGTTCATTGGATGATCTGTAGAGACCAAGTCTTTCCTCCCACATGGAGCCCTGGGACTGAGCTGAGGTCCTGGGGCTTTTGCCCTCTGCGCTCTCTCTCAGGCCCTCCCCTGTCTGTTCTGAAGAAGAATGCCTTATAAGGTTCTATAAGAGCTTGCTGAAACTATACATCAATTTAGGAAAGAATTCTTATTTTCTCTTTTTCTTAAATTTAGTGTATATTTTAAGCAAAAGAAAATCAAAATTAAAAAAAAAAGAATTACGTACATATTTACCAGCTCTCTGAACTACACTAGGGCCTGAGAATTCCCAAAAACTGTTACCCTACAAATATTTAGATTTCCGATTGATAAACACAGTATATAATTTTATTTACATAGATCTTTGATTTTTTTACTCTATGTGTATATAGACATAGCTACTTATTTTGTTAAATTTATCTCTGAGAGTTTGATTTTATGTCATAAATGTTATTTTGTATTTCAATTGCCTATTGTTCATTGATTGCAAAGTTTATTTTTATTTCAGCTTTTATATCCTATCACCTTGTTATTTTATTGAAAATATTTTTTCAGACAGTATATTCTGACCATAGTTTTCTCTTCCTCATCTCCTCCCAGATTCTCCCCACCTCTGACTCCAAACCTTCTTTCCCTTTCTCTTTAGAAAACAAACAGGCAAATAAAACAAACCAACAAAATTAAAGAGGAAAAGAAAAAAGGCACAAGGAACACATACATGTGCACATACCAAAAATAAAAACACAAAATCAGAAACCACAACAGAAACAAAAGATCGGTAAGGGAGGTGGTGGCGACGCCTTTAATTCCAGCACTTGGGAGGCAGAGGCAGGCAGATCTCTGTGAGTTCGAGGCCAGCCTGGTCTACAAAGAGAGTTTCAGGACAGCCAGGGCTGTTACACAGAGAAACCTTGTCTCAAAAACAAACAAACAAAAGATCATTAAGGTAAAAAGTGTCCAAGGGAGTAAAATGAGAACAAAAAAAAAAGGCTCCAAAAATACCATTGAATTTGCTTTTTGCTGGGCATGGGGCCTACCCATCAGTATGGTTTGTATACCCAGTGAGACTCCATTGGAGAAAATTAATTTTTCTTTGCAAGTGATTGTCAATTGGAAATAGTTTTTGGTTATGCATGGGAATTCATGTCTACTCCCCCCTCTCAGCAATGGAACTCATGTGAGTTGGATCTGTGCAGGCCCTGTGCATGCTGCCACAGTCTCTGTGAATACATATGTGCCTCAGTCCTGTTGTGTTTGAGAGACAGTGTCCTTGGTTTCATCTGTCCCCCATAGCTCATCCTCGTCTCTTCCACATTGTTCCATGAACTCTGGGTGGAGAGGTTTGATGAAGGCATCCCATTTAGGACCAAGTATTTCAATCTCTCTCACTCTCTACACATTGTCCATTTGTCTATCTCTATCTAACTAATAGTTCCCATCCACTTCATGGGGCAGCTTTTCCCATGATGACTGAGCAAGACTCTGATCTACGGATATAGCAGAGTGATTAAATCATTGTTAATTGTGTAGCAGGGTATGGAGTCTTTTGAGTATAAGCCCAAGAGTTGTTGAGGCAGACATTCCCAGCTTCCTGAGGGACTGCCTCACTGATTTTTTATTTTAAAGAAGAATAAATTAAACACAATCTATTTCTTATAGACTCCATTGATCTGTTTTTGGTGTCATCCCAAAACTTGCCAGAGGCTAGGCTATTTATAGGTAACAGAGGAAGCCTTGAGCAAACATGTAACGTTGACAAGGGAACAGCCATGAGAAGGACCCAATGCCTCAGACCCATGGGAATAGCAAAGCCTTCCTCTGGTCCAAGTTCAAATGTTAGCAGTGTGTGAAAATACAAACGTTTATGAACAACTGATCAGTATACGAAAAACTGACAACTTCCACTTCCTGTCTGGAATGTTATAGCCTGAGACTGCTTGCCTACAGAGATCTCCTACTGGGACCAGCTAACCCCATGCTATACACAAGAAACACACTGAGGTTCTGTGTTGTGGGAGTAGTTGGTGCTATTCCACCAGAGTGAACACGGCCCAACCGATCCCAGCTTTTCTGTGCATGTGCATGTATGTCTGTTCTTTCTTCATTCCCTCACTGCCCCTGGCAGGGTGTCAGGACCAAAGCATGCAGGAACTACTGGTAGCCATCAAAGATGACTAGAGAGAATTGACAACTGGAGGAGAGGGATGTGGCTTCACACTCTTTCTCCCCCATCCTTTTCTCAACAGGGGATGAAGAACCCTGGAGGAAGGTCCTACACATGTAACTTTGTCTTTGGAGATTTACGGGGAAACACACAGGACCCGAGCTGAACTTCCTGTGGGAGGAAAGTGTGTCCCCAAAGATGGCTTTCGCCTGATTTGATAAGGGGGAAAGCAGAGGTGAGAGTTGGGATGCATCCTTTCAAGGCGCTTCACTGGGCTACATCTGACTCTCTGAGTCACAGCCAGTGACTCAGCCAGTATAGGCCTTGGACTAAGGCTGTGGAAAGAACATTTGTCTGCAAATCAAAGACTTTCTTATACAGTCCTTTTTTTAACTTATCATTTCTTTATTTATTTTACATACCAACCACAGATTCCCCTTCTCCTCCCACTCCCTCCCCAGCCCTCTTTCCACCCTTCTCCTGTCCACTCCTCCTCTGTCTCCTTCAGATGGGGTAAGGCCTCCCATGGGAATCAACAAAACATGGCACATCAAGTTGATGCAGGACCAAGCTCCTCCCCCTTCATCAAGACTGAACAAGGTATCCTACCATAGGAAATAGGATCCAAAGAGTCAGCTCATAAATTAGGGACAGGCCCTGATCCCACCATTAGGGCCCCCACAAAAGATCAAGCCACACAACTGTCATCTAGATGTAGAGGGCCCATGTCAATTGCATGCTGGCTCCCCAGCTATCGATCCAGAGTTTGCAAGCTCCCACAAGCGCAGGTGAGTTGTCTCTATGGGTCTCCCCATCATGATCCTGACCCCCCCACTCATAATAGCCCTCCACCCCCTCCTCAACTGGACTTCCAGAGCTTGGCCCAGTGTCTGGCCATGGATCTCCACATCAACCTCCATCAGGCACTGGATGAAGACTTCACGATGACATTTAGGGCAGTCACCAACCTGACCACAAAGGAAGGCCAGTTTAGGCACGCCATCCACCACTGCCAGGAATCCTAGATGGGGTCTTCCCTGTGGATTTCTGGGAGTCTCTCTGGCACCAGTTTTCTCCCCAACCCCATAATGGCCCCCTCTATCAAGCTATCTCTTTCATTACTCTCCCCCTTTTCCTACCCCTAACTCAACCATCCTGATTCCTCATGTTCCCATCCCTTCCTCCTCTCTCGTCCACTGGCCGCCATCCAGTTTACTCAGGAAAGCCCATCAATCTCCTCTTCCAAGGGCGATCTACGCATCCCTCCTAGGGTCCTCCTTGTTGCCAAGCTTCTCTGGGACTGAGGATTGTCTTGTACAGTCCTGACGTGGTTCTCATTTAGTCCAGAGAAGGCGTGTCCTGAAGGAAGCAAGGGTCCCCGGGGCCATTCAGCTCTCCCAGTTGTCATGGGGTCCACCATCCCTGGTGTTGACTGGAGAATGACCCTCCTCTGCACACAGGATTCATCTTGGTTGATGCTGCCTTACTCTAAAGAAAGGAAGCCTTGCTCCAGAAGATCTAGTCATGGCGGGTGGTGTCGCTATGTCAGTCAAGGTTCCTACAGGAATCTGTTTCCTTGCAGGGAACAGATGGCACAATCAAACTAGGACAATCTGAGGAGAGTAGAGGCTGATTCTAGTGGGACTCCATTTATGTACCAAGCAAAGAGAAGTGGGAAGGTATGGATGGTTACTGGAATCTCTGTTGAGCATGTAGGTCTTTGTTCTCAGTGTGGGAGAACAAACACAGGACCTGGGACATGGTGAACAAGTATTCTGCAACTGAACTACATCCCCAGCTCGGAAGAGGGTCTCTGGCATGGAATCCAGGGCATAAATACTTCCACCTCTCCTCCAGTCCCCTATTGCATTTACCTAATCCAAATGTGTGCTGAGTTTACCTAACCCAAATGTGTACTGCATTTACATAACCCAAATGTGTACTGTGTTTATCTAGCCCAAATGTGTACTGAGTTTACCTAATCCAAATGTGTATTAAATTTACCTAGCCCAAAAGGAAGCCAAAGGGCTCAGAGCAGGTTGATGTGGTCCACACAGGTGAACTCCCCTGGGCCCAGGATGTGGTAGGTGAGTGTGAGAACAAAGGGAAGACATCTAGTGAGTAGCTGTGTGCCTCAGAACCTTTCTTACACTTCAAAAAGACAAATGCAGCTCCCTATGCTCATCTTGGTATGTATTCCTCCAAGGGAAAAGTTCTGTGTTTCTCATGGAGACTGTTTTTGGAATCTGGTTCGTGTGTCTCTTGCATTGAGTCCATCAGATGGGGCTAACTGGAGAGAGGAGGAAGTCAGATGGGGCTAACTGGAAAGAGGAGGAAGTCATGCTTTGCCCTTAGGAACCAAACAAGCCCCTGGCAAAGGCTGACTGGCAGTGAGCCGTTCAGCCCAGCTCATTCCCTTGAACATCCACTGGTAGCCAGAAGAAAAGAAAACAGGCAGAAGTCAGGAAAGTTCCAAGCTGCTTTTACTAAAAATAAAACAAATAGCCATTTCTTCCAAGATGCCCAGCCACTAATTAGCTGCAGCGCTTTTGTAGGAAGAGAGGCCCTTGGCTGCAGAATATGAATGCTAAAACTGATCTCTCTCCAAAGTGGCAATTAGGGGTTTTACCCAATCATAATAAACCTTGGTCTTCCTTTCCTAAGCCGGTGCCTCATCTTGTTGCCAGAGCAAACCCATCAGCTCATTCCTGGTTTCCTTCTCCAAACAGAAGTAGCCAGGACACTCCACAGATCCAGGTCCCACGCCCTAACTGTGCTCTTCAGGCTCCTGTGGCACCCAAGCCCCTTAACAGTATTGACTTGGGCACAGAAGTCCCCAGCTGCTTTTCCAACTCTGGCCTCAGCCCAGGATGCCTGTGACTCAGGCTTTGTAATCACAGCAAGTAAGTTTCATAGGGAGAAAAGCAAGAATTTATTCTTTTCCTTCATGAGTTTTATCAAACTGACAATTCTACATGTAGTAGCGACAACCACTTTTACCCCATGTCTCCACTATCTCCTTCCCTCCTTCTTCTAAAAATATCCTGGCACTGTCTACTTGGCACACTCTGTCCCTTCCAACTTGGGCATGGTGTGGGGCACAAGGACGGAGGCTTGAAAAACTCACAGATGAATTTCTGGCAGGGGCCAGCAGGGCAAGGATGTGACTGGTGAGCAGGACAGAGAGTCAAAGCAGTGGAGGATGGAAACTTACGGCTCCAACGAAAAGGCAAAGAGCTGAACTCACCTCAATCCCATCTACCACTACCAGGTAAGAATATAGGTTCAGTGCGACCTGATCTAATCGTTTTTAAAGTCAACTCCTAAATTTGGATTTTTGTGTAAAATAATTTTTTTTGTATGCCAATGGCCAATGTATACCAGGACTTTGCATGCAAGTGCTGTACCACCACCAAGCTACAGGACCAGATCTGTACAAAACTCCTGAGTTATTAGGAAGCCAAGCAAAACAGCCTACATGCCACTCGTGGTCCCAGCCTACTAGTTTGTGACCATAGGTGAGTTAGCGCACACTGGAAGAGGGACAAGAACGATGAAGCTGGGGTGACAGGGTCAAGAGCTAGGTCCTAAATTGAGAGGGTAGAGGAATTAACAGCTTGCAAAAGCGAAGGCAATCTGATAATAGTGGAATTCGTGAGGTGTTTGTCTGTGATGCATTAAGAATGGGCCTCTCAGCCCCAGCTCAACTCCAGGTTGCAAGCCGCTTGGCATTTGGAGGCCTGGGTGGGAACACTGTGGTGAGTGAGTATAGGGTGGGGAAGTGGGAGAGAGAGAGAAAGAGGTGGAACGATTATTGTGCTAGGTAGAGACAGATCTGAAGAGGTGAGGGCAGTGAGAAACCAGAGAACATATATGGCAGGTAGAGGCAGGCAGATCTCAATGAATCCGAGGCTAGCCTGGTCTATAGAGCTAGTTCCAGGACAACCAGGGCAACACAGAAAAATCCTGTCACATAACTAAATAATCAACTAACTAAAGAAATACTAAGTAAATATTAGATCCCTTCACAAGTAACTAGTTAACTGTTAGCAGCTGTAGGAAATCTCCAAGCAACCCTCCGGCTTTGTTCCATAGACTTGGAAATTCTGTGCTATCAGACAAAATAAAGTCTTCCCTTCTTTTGCATTTAAAACTGCAAATTCACTCCAGCAATCAGGTGGCAGAAGTAGGTAGATCCCTGTGAGTTCAAGGCCAGCCTGGTCTACAGAGTGAGCTCCAGGACAGCCAGAGCTACAACAAAGACCCTGTCTCAAAAAGCCAAATAATGATGATAATTATGATGATGATGATGATGATGATAATACATAAAATAATAAAGCTACAATGAGGACCTATTAGAATGAGGTTGCCTTTGAAATGTCCAACTGTAACTAGAGATAGTTAGCATCAGATGAATGTTCAAAGGTTGACAGGGTCACCTATGAGTTGTTCTGAAGAACATGCTTTTGTCTTACAAACAAACTGGACTTAGTAACTCAGCTTCTCTGGAACATCTGTTTTTCCCTTTTAATTGATACTATGCCAACAGTTTATCTTGTAGTGTTGATCCCCAATCCTTGTTTTGTATCTATGTTGCTTCTATTCAAATAGCGTTGGTAGATAAATTAGGATGCACAGGTGGGATCGCCTAGGAGCAAGACACAGGTACATATTTAAAGGTGGCTCATAAATCTGAATCAGTATATTTTATTTTATATTTAAAACATGATATTTTAGGAGAAAAAATCAATTTTTTAAGCATTTAAACATTTACTTAAAATTAAAAGAGATTATCAAGGAAAATTTTGAGGGGGGAAAACATTCTACAATGGGCAAAACAAAATCACCCTCTCCCATGTCATCTACTTAGTTCTTTCTCACTTTCTGTGTGTTTGTTTGCTTTGGGTTTTTTTGTTTTTCACTCAGTCTCACTATGTCTTCCAGGCTGGCCCCAGACTCAAGATCTCTCTGGTTGGCCTCCAAGTGCTGGGATTACAGTCCTTCATCACAGCTCTTGTCCACATTTTGAAGGGATGTTTTGTGAATGTGAATAGCCAGGGCTGCATGAGCCCTCTGGTCCGTTCTGAAGGAGGCCACACCGAGAAAGGGACTGCACTCTTAGATTGTCTCACTGGGATTGGAGGCCGGAGTCTCTCTGGTTGAAGATGGCCCACAAACACTGCTCCTGCACAGTACATCTTGCTGAGCAGAGTTAGGAGCCTTCGGCTTGCCTGAGGGCACTGTGCATTCCACAATGAACGGACATATAATACATGGAATGATTGTTCATTTCCATGTGCTGTGAAAAGGGGTTCAGGAGGATAAAGCCACCTCTCTCTCTCTCTCTCTCTCTCTCTCTGTCTCTCTCTCTCTCTTTCTCTGAACTTCTTTCCCCCTGAGAAGCTGCAGAATTTTGACCCACTTCACATCCGCCTCCTGCCTCTGGTTTTGGAATCTGCAGATTGATGGCTTGTTTGCCTGTTAGCATGAAAGGCTTGCTCTGGGTCTGTGCTTGTTAGTAAAGAACCAACAAGCATTGCGGTCCAAAGGTAATCACAGAACGGAATCACTTCCAGATGGCAAACCCCACTCCTGATGGTGAAAGCAGACTTTGCAATTGCAGTGGGCCAGGTACTCAATGGCTCTCACCCAATCTTATTAGCGTTTTGAGCGCGCACATGTGTTCCTGTCCTCTTTCTCTCTCACTTCCTCTCCCTCTTTTCTCTTCTTCTGTCACCTCTTGCTTTTCTCAGCTTGGATCAATTTCAATCAGGAGAAGTAAAAGCAAAGTTGTGTAAAATGCAGTCTCAATTCTCCCATGAGTATCTGAGCTTCTGTTATATCGGGCTCTATTAGATGATGACAGTTCTGTTAAGGCTGCAGCCACCAAGGACAGAATTAACTCTTTCTTCCAGATACATGCTCATGGATTTCACAGAGCTGGCCTCAGACAAGCGCGGCCAGGAAGAACACTTTTCTCGGGAAAACTTGTAAAGCCCTGCTGGAGGGACTTCCCCGAGAACTGAAGAGAAGGGTTACTGTCCATACCATACTCAATGAGAATGGACATAGAAACGAGGTCAGCTGAACAGAGCAGAAACCCACACTGCTAGGTTTCTGTGGGCCCTGCAATGGCATGCAGAGGAGATGGCTACATACTGAGGTATGTCAGCCCTTCCCACGGGGTGTTTGAGAAAAGGATACAGAAAGAAAGAAAGCAGGGCTAAGCAAAGGACATAGCCCTGGAAAATAGAGTTATTTAAGCACGGTTTCAAGGGCTGAGGAAGAAAGGGGCCAGGAAGATTTTCAAAGAAGAATTCACCGTGGACACACTGATTTTTCTCCCCTCCAGTGGTGACTGCCACGGAATTAAATTTCATTCATCATCTCAGCTTAATTTTAGAAGTACCTCAGTGGCAGAACCTTTTCATTCCCTTCCTATTAGTCTCCTTCAGCAGGCCTCCACCAAGGCATTCATGAAGACAGGCATTCATGAAGACTGGCATCTGGGTGACCTGACCACGTGTAAATAGATAAAGCACAATGCAACACTCACATTCAGTTAACAGAAAGCTCTCATTTAAAAATGTTTTTATTGATTTGGCTTGTGTGCTGTTTGTATACTTATCTAATTGTTATTTCCATTGTGGATAGTTTATTATATTTTAACCTAATGCAAGTATTTCTTCTCAGGAAAAATAGCATATAGTTTTTTTTCATATCCAGCCATTTATTCCCAGATGTTTATAACCACAAGGTCCAAGAACTCTATAAAACTTAGGAAAACAGCACATTGAAAATATCTACCCACAACCCATAAAAGAATGTGCATAATAAAAATGCTACCACATGCCATGCCAATCCTTCCTCCAATACAAAGCCTCTATTTCAAAGAACTTCCCCAAAGGTGCAGTGGGGATAGATACTCATATCCTGTATTTTCCTGTCACAGAAGCCCAAGTTCAAGATAAAACTGAGAAGATCCATGTATTAACAGCCTTTTTTTCTATTATTTAATTAAAAATATAAAAATTATTTTTATCAGCCTTTCAAACAGCCACTCACCTGCATTATAGCTCACACCAGACAAATAGCAAGTAGTTCATTCACAACTTGATTCCTGGTGGGTAGAGAGGCATCCAAAACACAGATTAGCAAAGTGCTTAACCAGTCAACACCATGCGTGTAGGCTCCATCTACTGCTGAGACTAGATATAGATAAAGGAGAAACAGCGACGGTAGGAACTCATCTAGGGTGACTCACACAAGAGGAAAGTCCATAGATGGATGTGTCTACAAGCTGAGATGGTTACCTAGCTAGACATGAGAATACTCAGGAAGGTAAGAAAGATAAATGGAACTGGATCTACATTATGGAGTAAAAGCAGGAACACAAAGAGTTGGAATATGAACAAACTGTATGGTAGAAACCAAAAGAATTTGAAATAAAAATCTGACATTGTTAGACTTTTTATCTTAATACTATAGGGTCTTAGGTTATTAATAACTTAGGCCTAGTTTCTTTATCTATAAAATTGAGACGATTATTCTTGATTTGATTGCTCACTGAAGAGATCAAATGATCTAAGAGGATTTGCAAGTTATAAAGTCCTGTGCATGCCTGCCCTTTCAGTGCATAAAGTTGTGTAAAGAGTCAGACAGCTGATGAAAAGAAAACACCCTGGGACCTAGGCTCACTTTTATTTATGCCTAACACATGCTTGAATAATGACTTCCATCTTGTTTGCTTGTCTGTTAAATGGAGATTTCAGTGTTTGTCTTCTGTGGTTGTTGCATGATCAAATGAGCGGCTATACACAGGAGATCTGTAAAGCCTGAGGTGCTGCTCCAGCTCAAGGTCTTGCCACACTTTGGTGAAGCACAACACATGCTCCTTTATTCACCCATTCACTCAGCAGATATTCTGTGAGCATCAAGCTGCGCCAGGCTCTGCAAGCGCTAAGACTATTGCAGGAAGACAGACCCAAACTTGTCACTGTTGAAAGTACAATAAGCCAAACTAACGAAGCACTCGCAAAACAAATTAGACACGCTTTTTGAAACCACATTCCATTATACTTCTTCTTTCACATATCCCAAAAGGTAAAAAAAGTTAGTATAAAGGTAGTTAGATAATAAATCAGAGATGATTCAGTATTAGAGCATAGGTGTATCACTCAAAGATATGTGTCTTTGTTGGTGTTTTCCATCAATGAGACGTTCCTGATATAGGCTCGCTCTACCTTCTTCAGGGGTTGTTTCTTACAATGTCAGATAGGTATCTTTGCTGTAAATTTAGTAGACTAAAAGACTCCTGTAGTAGTCAATATTACAGCTATAGCTCCAGTGAGTCAATGGCTCAAAGGAAAGAGGGGAGAGAATATTAAGATACACAAGAGAAGCAGCCACCAAATGATGTGTGTATTTTGCATGAAACATTGATCTCTGAAAGATATGTTTTAGATAATCATAGGAATTCACAACACTGCCTGAATTTTGGAATATACCAAGAAAATTTTGGTTAGGTAACATAGTAATGTGACTTCATAACACATGACTCATAATTTTAGCATCTGTAAGAATAAAATGATAACATCTCAGACTGCTTCAAGATAAACCAAAAAGCAAGAAAATGGTAAATTATAAAACAAAAGAAAAAATTTAAAATCTTCAATCGAAGTATGAATCTATAGGTATATGTTAGAGTCTCATCTTAAACAAAATGTAGCCAAATTTTTCCTCTGATACACAAAATAATTTATGACATTTTTTTGGATGGGAAACGGTTTTTCTAGTTATATGGGTTCTTTTAGCATGAAGAAAGAAGATAGGAATGTGGAGTACAGGGAGGAAAGTTTCACGAATGGCTCTCTTTATGACGAATCTATTAAGTTCATGGGTATTGTGCTTGAATGAGATGATTAAAATGTCTGGGTGCTGTGGGGCAGTGGTGGCCCACACCTTTAATCCCAGCACTTGGGAGGCAGAGGCAGGTGGATTTTTGCAAATTCAAGGCCAGCCTGGTCTACAAAAGTGAGTTCCAGGACAGCCAGGGCTGTTACACAGAGAAACCTTGTCTCCAAAAGCAAAACAAAGAAACGAAAAACATCTGGGTGCTGAAGGTGCCACATGTTGTTTTTCGTGTGGCTGCAAGGTTAAGGTTGTGGGGATGGGTAAAGAAATTCAAACACTCTGCAAATGAATGAGTTGGTGTCTTCCGGTCTGCATCAGAGCAGGAGGAAAAGGCTCCTATACTGTGATAGATTATTTGCACTTCGCTAATCGCTGCTATGTAAACCACACATGATATTCTTTTGTGATATTTATTAAATTAGCCTCATAGATACCCATGCTTCACTCCTCTTAGGACATTTATGAAGGACTTTTTCAGACCTGTCTGTGGGTGAAGTGCTGCGAGTAGGATTAATGACACCAACTCAAAATCAATGCCACTAATGCTAACTTGACCGTTTGTTTGCTAGGATAAAGCCAAGCTGCTTTCGAAATGCCCCAGTCTTCTGTTTCTATGGCTCTGGAGATCTGGAGATTCAAATGGTGAGCAGAGTAGGAACATCCTAGGCACTGTAACCGCCCCATAAACATCTTCCCAGCAAAGCCAAACATCTCCCTCTGGACTTGAGGCGCTTGCTTTGAAGTCACAAGCAGAAAGGAGCTGTGCACGTGGAAGAGTCAGGCAGCTCACTGCTGTTATCATTGGCTGTTGCTTCGGAGACTTTTAAGCGATACTGGATTTATCACCTTTTTCTTATAGCAAATTTCAGTTTCATCTGAAGCCTTGATCGATGAACTGTTTTGTCTTTGTAGTTGACCCGCCGCAGTAGTTCCCATATCTGTGTGCCAAGAAGCCCTTTTGGAATCCGATTAAATTGGGTGACGTGACATTTATAGTTTCAGAGATTAGAACACCTGGAACAAGGCCCAGAATTTACCAGGTCTCCTGGGGGAGCCTGTAGTACAAAAGCAAACTGGCCCTTGTTGGAGAATCCAATTCAGAGGCAGCCTTTTGCTACTGTCCCCACAGGAGGTCTATCTCAGCTAGGGCACTGCACATCATAAGTGCTCAGGAAACATTTTGTATTCTTTTCTATTTGTTTTGATTTTTAAAAAATATTTATTTTATGTGCATTGACAGTTTTGCCTGCATATATAGCTGCCGCGTGGGTACTGGTAATTGAACCCAGGTCCTCTCTGGAAGAGAAGTTGGTGCTCGTAGCCACTAAGCCGTCTCTCCAGTCTCAATATTTTGTATTCTTAATTTGCTTTAATGTTGCTGAGGAACTCAAGAGATGTTACTGCACATGTAAAGCTGTGACATTGATGGAAGAGAAAAATAGTGATAAAACCAGCCGGAACCCTACCTTTATGTTGCTATTTATGCCTTTGCTTTCTATCATCACAAACACACCTACACATGCATAGTACACGCTTCAGAAGCAAGTATATACTTGGCCCACAAACACACCTACACATTTCTTATTTTCTTTAAAATTACAAGAGAAAAAACTATGCTTATCTTTTTTTAAAGATTTGTTTTATTTTATATGTAGTTATATTGTCTGCATGTATATCTGCATATCAAGCATGTGCAGTGATAGTGGAGGCCAGAAGAGGGCATCAGAACCCCTGGAACTGGAGTTGCAGTAATGAGCTGCATGGAGAGTGCTGGGAATTGAACTTGTGTCTTCTGGAAAAGCACCCAGTTCTCTTAACCGCTAAGCCATCTCCCCAGTCCCAAACTATGCTTATTGTAAAAGAAATAGTAAACACAAGCATTTTCCTACCTCATGGTAGAGCCAGTGTTAAGATTTGGCCATAAGATCATGCAAATAATTCTGTGTGATTGTGTGTATGCTGTTTTATATCTGTCATGTGCCAATGCCTTACATTTCTACAAACGTATACCCACTGTCTTGATCTGTGTGGCTTGGGTCTGGAAAGCTGACTGGGGTGATGTGGAAGGGAATAAAGGACAGATACTAAAGAAATTATGGACTCCTGGACACAGAAAAGCTGTGCTCAAGTGGGGTGTGCACACGCTGATGGAGATACACCAACCACAGCAGCAACTCATAACCTCAGAATGTTTATTATTCACAATGCAAGGAGAGGGACTGGCTAGGCTTTGCAGGACTGCTCTTTAGGGGAGCAGTCTCAGGCTGCTCTCATCCTGCAGAAGAAAGCTGTTGTTGTGAGTTCTTGTAGAAATGGTTAACCACTCCATCTTAGTCGGCATTCTATCGCTATGAAGAGACACCAGGACCATGGCAGCTCTTATAAAAGGAGGCCTTTCATTGGGGCTTGCTTACAGTTTCAAAGGTTTACTCCGTCATCATAGTGGGGAGTATGGTGGCATCTAGACAGACATGTTGCTGGAGAGTTCTGTATCAGGATCCATAGGCAACAGGAAGTGAGAGAGATGCATTGGGCCTGACTTGGGTTTTTGAAACTTCAAAGCCCACCTCCAGTGACACACTTCCTTCAATAAGGCAACACTTCCTAATCTTTTCAAATAGGGTCACTCCCTGGCATTTAAATATATGAACCTATGAGTGACTTTCTTACTCACACCACCACAGCTCCCCCAGTTGGACAGAGGAAGGCTCTGCCTTTCAGAACCTGACTAGGGAAAGTTTTTGCTAATTCCCATGCTCCTGAAGTCCCCGATCCTTGATAGAGCCTTCTCATGTCAGACAATATGCATTCACTCTGGACTTTCAAAGGTCCCTTTGAACTGATTTCTTTTTCAAATTAGCTTTTAAGTCATTAAAACTTAAAATTTAAAAACCAAGATTAAAATTCATCAGTAAGCCAGCAATCTGTAGAAAATCCACCTGGTAAGTGGAGAACTTACAGAACTGACAGAATCCCCAACACAGAAGCAAGGGCTAACCTCTATAGGAAGACCCCAGAACACTCTGGATTTTAACCCAGTTCTTTAACCCAGGGCTTAAAGAGCTATGTTCAGTACAGCTAAGGTGGATGGAGCTTTTCCTAGTTAGAAATAGTGTAAGTGAGGTGACTTCTGACTTCCAAAGGACATTGGAAATCTATCTGGGAAGGATGCAGATGAGGGATCTGGGAGCCAAGACGAGCAATGCTGCCATTTAGACAGATCTGAGCCTTCTCAGCAGCTCATGCAGGAAGGCAGAGCCATTGAAGACCTATAGCCGGAGGGAAGCCTTCCTGTCTCCAAGGATGCTGGCAGCAGCAGATCAGTAGTAGCATCATGGAGCTCCAGAAGTGATGGAGCCAATGGTGAATTCTAAGCTATGAGGGGAAACTATTTTGAGGCTATTTGTCTTTACCTAGTCAAATTTCAATTAATTATGAGGACTAAAAAGGCACTCAGGACACATACTGACGCAACATGTTTGTATGCATGAATGCAGTAAGAAAATATTACATTTGAAGTAACCCAACAACAATAACAAAATGTCAAGAAAGACAGAACATGAGATAAAAGAAGCGTTGACTTCTTTGTTTGGCCTAGAAAGATTCATTGAAGTGGAGGATAAAATCAAAGGTGTTCCTTTAGACTCAGCAGTAGATCATTCTTATTTAAGTGGCAAAAGGTTCAGGACTGAGAAGGGACATTTTCTTCACATGTTCAGATTCAATCAAATGTCAAAGAATTAGTCGCTATAAAGGGTATTTTGAAGTCTTTTGGAAATTCGAATTAATCCAGTTGTTTCATAGACTAAAATTTGAAAGTGTCTTAATATGAAAAGAGAGAGTTCATTAACTATAAAAGCAAATGCAGTGTGACTTCATTTATGAAACACACACATGCACACAAGCACACGTACACACATACACACACTCAGAGGGAGACAGTGGGGTTGGGGATGTGCTGTAAGAATAACCACTAGGGCTTGTCAGTATTTATCTTGTTGGTAAGAATATGATTATGCACCAGGCACTCAGGAGGCAGAGGCAGGCATATCTCTGTGAGTTCGAGACCACCCTGGTCTTCAGAGCTAGTTCCAGGACAGTCACAGCTACACACACACACACACACAAACAAACACACACACACACACACACACACACACACACACACACACAAACCTGTTTTGAAAAAAATGACAGAAAAAGTAGTTATGCTTTGATTTTTACATTTGTTTATTTATTGGTTTTTGAGACAAGTCTCTTTACGTGGCTCTTACTGTCCTGACCTTTCTATATCAACTAAACTCAAACTCACAGACTTTCCCCTGCTTCTGCTTCCTAAATACTGGGATTAAAGGTGTGCACCAGCATGCCTGGTTCAGGCTTTAATTTTCAAGATTTGTCTGTCTTTATATTCTAGTTTTCATGCTGCTTTTGTGAAAAGGCATAAAACCCCCTAAAAATTCACTTTGTGGACTCTGTTTCCTCTGCCCTTAGCACAAAACAGAGTTCCCCCAATGGGTTTCCCTGCCCTCCATCAGTATCTTTCTCTCAGCAATATGGAGGTTACGTAGATTAGAAACCTGGCTGATTCAGGGTAGAAACTTGGCAGATTCTGGGAACTTTCTCGAGTACACCAACCTGTTTTAGGTAGACTCAGATGTCATCTACACAACCCGTGCTCATAATTTCTCAGCCTCACCAGGACAGATGGCATATGGATATCTGAGGTAAAGACACCACATTCACATCTTGGATCATAACAATGCATAAAAATTAAGATGGCGTTTAACACCTTGTGTGCTATTGCTGGCAAATCACTGATTGAAACCTTAAGGCATCTTCTTTCATAGAAAATGGGACTATTTCTGAAAGGCATGTGAGGCATATGAAGTGGCCTCTCGTGCTAATAGTGTGAGCAACACATGTGCAACCACACTTCCCTCTGACCCCTAAGTATTTCCAACACCAGAGATTAGAAGGCTGGGCTTTCTTATACAGCCCTTTCTCAGGTATTTGCAAAGGAAATAAAGAACAAGTGTATATGTGTGACTCTTGGAAATCAATGCAAGCTCCAAGTGGGGGAGGGGAAGACAGGAAGAGCACAGCACAGGTGAGAAATTCTATAGCCTTCTGTGTAGCCATATGATGGCTAGCTTCTTTGAACACTGTGTAAGTAAAATCATATACTTGAATGTGAAAACACAGACATTCTAGGACATCCAAGGTTTTAAGAAAATATAGTGATGTTTATCCAGAAAGTTGTCCATCTCCTTTAAGTTTTCCAATTTTGTGGAGTAAAGGTTTTCAAAATATGACCTGATGATCCTCTGTATTTCCTCCGTGTCTGTTGTTATGTCCCCCTTTTCATTTCTGATTTTGTTAATTTGGATATTCTCTCTCTGCCTTTTGGTTAGTTTGGATAAAAAAAGGTTTGTCTGTTTCTGTAAAGCAAAGGACATGGTCAACAAGACAAAACAATGGCCTACAGAATGGGAAAAGATCTTCACTAACCCCACATCAGACAGAGGTCTGATCTCCAAAATATACAAAGAACTCAAGAAATTGGACACCAAAAGAACACATAATCCAATTAAAAAAAAATGGAGTACAGACCTAAACAGAGAACTCTCAACAGAGGAATCTAAAATGGCTGAAAGACACTTAAGGAAATGTTCAACATCCTTAGTCTTCAGAGAAATGCAATTCAAAACAACCCTGAGATTCCATCTTACACCTGTAAGAATGGCCAAGATCAAAAACACTGATGACAACTTATGCTGGAGAGGTTGTGGGAAAAAGGGAACACTTCTGCATTGCTGGTGGGAATGCAAGCTGGTACAACCCCTATGGATGTCAATGTGGCGATTTCTCAGAAAATTAGGAAACAACCTTCCTCAAGACCCAGTAATACCACTTTTGGGTATATATCCAAAGGATGCTCAATCGTGCCACAAGGACACGTGCTCAACTATGTTCATAGCAGCTTTGTTTGTCATACCCAGAAACTGGAAACAACCTAAATGCCCCTCAATTGAAGAATGGATAAAAAAGATGTGCTACATTTACACAATGGAGTACTACACAGCAGAAAAAAATAACGACAGCTTGAATTTTGCAGGAAACTGGATGGAACTAGAAAGCATTATTTAATGAGGTAACCCAGACACAGAAAGACAGTTATCACATATACTCACTCATAGGTGGTTTTTAGACATAAGGCTAAGAAAACCAGCCTACAAACCACAATCCCAGAGAACTTAGACAACAATAGGGACACTAAGAGAGACTTACATAGATCTAATCTACATGGGAAGTAGAAAGTAAAAAAGACAAGATCTCCTGAGTAAATTGGGAGCATAAGGACCTTGGGGGAGGGTTGAAGGGGGGGGAGTGGCAGGGAGGGGAGCAGAGAAAAATGTAGAGTTCAATAAATATCATGGAAAAAAAAGAAAATATAGGTACAAATGAAAATAGGTATTCTAGGTGGGTTTCGTTTATTTATGCTTGCTTGTTTGTCTCTTTTGGGGTTTTTGTTTGTTTGTTTGTTTTTAGAGAAAGGGTTTTACTGTGTAGGCTATCTGTCCTGGAACTCACTCTGTAGACCAGGCTGGCCTTGAACTCAGAGATCTGCCTGCCACTGCCTCCAGAGTGTTGAGATTAAAGGCATGCACCGGCACACCACCACCCAGCCTAGGTGGGTTTTGTAAGCCATTGGACATCAACATTTAAAGAATGTATTGATTAAATCCATGAGCAATCCTAAGCATTCACATGTTCTGGGTGGATCTTTTCACTGCTCCTCCCCAGGAGTCATGTGACTCAGAGCTCTAGTTTGGAGCCTTAATGGAGGTGGGGGAAGGAGGAGTTTGATTTGGGATTTTTTTGAAACAGGATCTCTCTCTCTACAGTACAGGGTGGCCTGAAATTGACTATTGTAGCCAAGCTGGCTTTTAAACTCATGGCGATCAATCCACCAGCCTCAGCCTCCCAAATAGTGGGATCAAAAGTGTGAGTCATTATACATAGCTCTAAATATTCTTTCTTAAAATCTACCTATTTGAGGCAGAAGAGAATGCTCAACCTTCTCCTTAAAAAAACAGATTGCATAATGAATCTATTAACACTATTAATGAACTTCAGTATTTTCTTCCTTATGAGTGACAACATGTTTTATCAACACATACAACTTGTCCAAATTCACATGTGTTATCATGACTTTCCATACATGCATATATTGTGCATTGATACTCTGTCCCCATCTCCTCCCCTCTCTTCTCTTGCCCCATCTCCTCCTAAGCTCAAGGATCCATCTTCTACTCTTACACAATCACTTTTTAAGAGACTTCTGCACGGGAGGAAATACATGACAGTCTCGCTGTGTCTGACTTACTTCACTCAACGAGATGTCCCCTAGTTTCATTCGCTTCTGCAAATGACTGGATTGTAGTCCCCTTTCTGGCTAAGATCAAATAAGATTCAGTCTACACTTTTTTATGTTCCTCTTACATCCCTGTATATTGGGTGTTCAACAGTTCACACGGAATTAGAATTCCATCCAAGAGCCAGTAAGGTCATCTAAAAAGACTATGGAAGAAACAACTATAAGGACATTAAAAGTTCCTTGTCAAACAGGTCACCAAAAGGTTGGAACTAAAAATCGGTATCATATATCCACATTTATTTCAATATTTTTAATTAATAGTCAAATCAATTGGCTCCCTTGTCACCCACCTCTACCCTTTTGCAGCTGAGTCCCTGATATGTTCTTTACAGCCCTGTTTGTTGATCCATTCCTACCACAGAAATTAGACTGCCTCATGAGGAAATAAGGTTACTGAGTAACACAGGGGCTGGCTGTCGCAGGAGCTTGGTTGACTACCAGGGAAGCATAGCAAACGGCATAGGAAGAACCTGGCTCCATTTGTCCCTGGGTTATAATTTGATGAAACCTTGCTGTATCCCTTGGTCTCTACATGAGATGATGAGATGTCCTCAGATCTCTACAAACTCTAAGTTCTGATCTCTACAAACAAATCCCAGCTCAGTAAGCATCCTTGCTTTCTAGGTATGGATTCTTCACTGTGTTTGTGACTCCTCTTTGTACCTGTCGTCCTCTCAGTGGAGGAATGAGACTCATTTCCACTCTAGTGGAGGACAATAATCGCCATCATGTTGAACCCCCTTTCTATTAGCATGAGGAAAGGTGATAACATTCCAGGCTTGTGAATCTGCATCAGCTGTAAGCCTTTTATCTATGCTAATGCCCCAGGCAGGATTTTCATTAGCTGGTACATTTATTTTGTATCTGAGTGTAGAATTTTACATCAATTATTATGATCCAAGACATGAATGTTGTTCTTTGTGGCCAACTATCCTGGCCTACTAGTGGTATAGGAGGTCCTTCTGTATTTGTGTTGCTTTCATTGGTTGAATAAAGAAACTGCCTTGGCCTTTTGACAGTGCATAACTTAGATGGGTGTGGAAAAGAGAACTGAATGCTGGGAGAAAGAAGGGAGGCGGAGAGAGCTGCCATGGAGTTGCCAGAGTCAGACATGCTGAATCTTTCCTGGTAAGCGACGACCTCATGGTAAACACAGATTAATAGAAATGGGTTAGATCAAGATGTGAGAGTTGGCCAAGAAGAGGCTAGATATAATGGGCCAGGCAGTAATTTAATTAATACAATTTCTGTGTGATTATTTTGGGGGTTAAGCAAGCCGGGTGCCAGGAATGCGGCTGTAAGCTAGCTGCACAGGATGGAACAAAAGGGCCCCAATTTCAGGTGTAAGCTAGCCGGGCAGCTGGAACGCATCCCACTCGCTTCATTATAACATACTAGAGTATTTTTGTGTATAAAAATTATAACTATATGAATATTATCATATTCATATATAAATATATCAATATATTACAACTATGTTAATACTGTAATATATTTATATTAATATTAATAATATATAAATATAATTTTAAAATATTACTTCAATTTTCCTTTTTTTATCCATTGTCATCATTATTAATTTTTTTTACACAGTGTCTCCCACATAGATTAGGGTGACCTTGAACTTGCGACAGCTTCATACCTCTGCCTCTTGAGTGCTGGAGTTATAGGACTGTACCACCAAGCTCAGATCCCTTTTTCAATTTTTTTTAATTTTTCTTTTATCGTGGTTTTCATGAATTGTGAAAGCGTGTCAATGGCTCCCATCAACCTAAGGTATCTTTGGTAATCTCTTGCAGTCTAGAGTATTTTTTGTCTAAATCCATCATCTTTAAATTTTTTAAAATTTACTTATTAATTTATTAATGCATAGGTGTTTTGTTAACACGTCTGTCTGTAAACTGTGTGCATGGTTGGTGCCCAAAGAGGTCAGAAAAGGGTGTAGGATTCCCTGGTACTGGAGGTTTAGATGGTTGTGAACTGCTGTGTGTGTTCTGGGAATTGAACCTGGGTCCTTTGGGAGGACAGCCAGTGCTCTTGGTTGCTGACTCAGTGCTCTAGCCTCCAATATCTTATTGTGGTTGTGTAGTTACACATCCCAATGCTCACTCAGCTCTGAATGTCCTCAGGGTAATGGCTTACCTATCTTTCTCTCTGGTGCTAAGCCTAGATCCTAAGGCACAAACTATGCTAAGAATAAATAAATAAATAAGATAAATGAATGAACTGTTCTATTACATCACCCAGACTAAATTATACCTAAAGACTACCATTAAAAAAATTGTCAAATGTTCTATAATGTATGGGTAAGTTATACTAGCTCTGTTCTCTCCCTCCCTTCCACTTTGGGTAAGTCTCTAAGATTCATAATCTCCAGATGGTTCACCAAGATTAGTAAAAGAAAGGATGCATGCAAATGTGCTCTAGTAGGTTGCAAAATGTGCAGACAGGATAGAAGGATTTCCTCATTCTAGCAGCCTTATCGAAAAAGGAAATTAAATTTATTGACCTTGCAAGAGCTTGTGGTTTGTGGCTTCGCCCTAGCAGGAAGCAAGATCTCTGAGAATGTGGCAGGGAAAGGTTACAGGGATAGTGCCTGGAGCGAAACAGGCCACAGCCTCCAGCTTCTGTGGGAGGGCTCAGGAGAACTGAAAACTGTGATTCAGGGCTTTCCCTCAGGATGGCTCTTCAGCCAACAAAAGATTTACACCGTGTAAATGAGGACATTGTTCTGCAAGCAGAAGGAAGAAAAGCAGAGGGATTAGCAGAGAGTCACAATTGACTGGTCATGAGTGTGCACAATGTTTGTTCTGCCTGCTGCTATTTATGCACATTTTCTTGTACTTTTTTTGTGTGTGGGGGGGTTGTATGCACGCATGTCTGTGTACCACATGCACGCAGTGCCTGGGAGGCCAGAAGAGGGAGTTGGATCCCCTGGAAATGGACTTAGGGATGGTTGTCAGCCACCCTATGGGTACTGAGAATGGAACCTGGGTCCTCTGCAAAAACAAGTGCTGTTCTTATCCAGGACATTATCTTTCTAGTCCCTTTTGATGCTGGAGGGGGAAAAAAAAACACACTGTGTATGCTGAGTCAACCAAGTAACAGCTAGTTCTGCGAACACTTGCTTCAAGAACTTTAAAGGTAGGCTTGGGTTCTGTTCGAGAACCACTTCCCTTGTGTCCCCGTCTTCCTTCTCCTTGACTTACAAAGAGGACACTTATGTTTGAGACATTTGAGGATGGAATATTAGAGGAGATAGCTAACCCTATATGGAACTCCAAGTTGAAGGCAATAACTTTAAAAACTATTTTATTACATTTGTTCATTTGTTCATCTCTCTCTCTCTCTCTCTCTCTCTCTCTCTGTGTGTGTGTGTGTGTGTGTGTGTGCCACAGTTTGTGGGGGCTTCTCTCCTTCCACTATTTGGTTCCAGGGAATTGAATTCAGGCCATCAGGTTTGATGCCTGTGCTTTACCTACAGAGCCATCTTACCAGCCCCATGAAGGGCAATACCATGTCAGCCACCTGGTCCAGCTTGTTTGCGAAGCCATACTTTTGTTATTTGCCACTGTATTCACCAGCACCCACACAGTGCCTGACACACATCAGGGTCTTCATAAAAGAACAACGCATATATGAACGTGTCTTTCTGCACTAATGAAAATGGGTATTTGGACCAGAGTTTTAAACAGGCAGTCATTTCCTTCTCGCTTTAACACATACCCAAAAGAGTCAGCTTATAGAGGGGAGTGGGGGCGGGGGGTGGGGGGATGTATTTTTGCTTGCAGTTCTCCAAGGTCAGGCGGCAGCAGATCTTAGTGAAGATGTCATGGTGGACATGGTGGAGTACAGCTGTTCACCTAACAGCTGGAAAATAGAAGAGGGTGAAGGAGGAAGACCAGGGTCTCAGAATTCTCTTCAAGGGCATCCATCCTTTCAAAGAACTGGAACTTCCCAAAGCCCCGCCTCTTAGAGTTCCCACTGTTTCTCACTACTGAGAAGCTGGAGACTATACCTCCAGCACACAGGCCTTGGGGAGTCATTTAGGATCCAAACTATAGGGGCCAGCAAGGCCTTCTCAGGCCAGGATAGAATGAAAGAATAATTTAGCAAGAGCATAACCCAGACAAAAGGACCGGAGCTAGCCCTTGCGTTCCACCTGGAGAGTGCACCTTTCCTGCCAGCTTCAGCAGATTTTAGTAACATTGGCTCATGGTGACCAGTGGTACTTAGGAAGAAACCAACTCCCATTCCGCTATTGTTCCATCCAGAAGAACAGTAATCTTTAACAGAAGCTCAACTCCTCAAAATGAGGCAATGTGGAAGCCGGGAGGGGCGCCGGGGGGGGGGGCGGGCAACACTGGGAATGTGATGTCTGTGAGCAGAGTACGCGGGACAAACAGTAGCAGGAAGCTAGAGATTTTGGTTCCCATCCTCCGACTCAGTTTATTATTTAGAACATTGTACTAAGAAATGACAAACCGTTTTCGCCCAAACAAACAGAGAAATCCTTCTCCTTTCTAAGCTGTGGAGACTGGGTGCCTCTCTGAGGAGGAAGCTGCCTCCAACCTGCCTTGGTGCGCGGGGTGTGGGGAGAGTGAGCCATTCCCTTTTGTGAATCCTTGGGGGAGAGAAGAGGATCCTGAATTTCCTTCCAGACAGCTCTTTTCTGCTCCTTCATCCCTCCCAGTGTGCATTAGAGCCTGGGACTTTGGTGGGTATGGCAGCTTATCCCGGGTATGGGCACTTTCTCTCATCCTCGACCTTCCGTTTGGTATAGTCAATTTACCCCAGGTGATTAATTCTTGGTAAAGATGCTCAAGCTACCTGGAAGCTGAGGTGGAACAGGTTTCCTCGGGAGATGGCGCCACAGCCCGCTCCCTCTGCTAACCACCCGCAACTCAAAGCCCAGGGCCGGAATTCCAGCCAAGCAGCTTCTCCCGCCTCGCAGAGGCTGACGAGTGGCCAAAGTGATCTCAGAATCTCCTGAGGACGGGTCACTCTGGTGGTCCTCCACCCTGCACCTGCGCGTCCTCAGCCGCGCGTGTCCCTGTTGGGCGCTGCTACTTGTGATGTCGCCGATTCCAGGGTTCGGGAGGAACTGGGGTGGTGACCTGAGGGGTAATTGCTTAGTGCCCAAGGTCTGTCCTGAGCGGTCACAGAACTAAAGGACTGTCAGCGTGGACGTGTTATGGCGTGGGAGGTCTGAGGGCATCTCTCATGTTTCAGCACCTATCCAGGAGCACAGGGCCGAGAGAGGTTCTGATCCTCCCGGACGCTGCAGGTGAGTCTCAGGGACCCTAGCCAGGGCCCCAGGTCGGAGGACTCAGAAGGGAATGCTCAGTGGGCGCCTTTTTTTAGAGCGCCGGTCTTTGGAAGGATCAGATTCAAAGTCCTGAGGAGTTTCCAGCAGTCCGGGAGGGGGCGATATTCACCAAGCTCTTCAGAACAGCAGCTGCAAAGTGGGGGTAGCTAGGGATAGCGTTTGGATGGGGAAATAAAGGGCTGAAGTGGAGGTCCTTCCAACATGGGGAAGGCTGATCTGCAGCCAGGGGTTCTCTTACTCAAACCCCAAGATGGCACAAGTGCATACCCGCCTATCTCCAGCTTCCTCTCCCCCTCCTTTTGCTACTCTGAACACACACACACACACACACACACACACACACACACACACACACACACGTACACGCACACGTCTGAAGGACACTCTCAGTTCCTTAACGTCATCCATTATTCTCGATTCTTCCTTTCCACAGTGATTTGACAACAGGTAACAGACATCCTTCGCCTGGCTTCTGGGCTTCTGACCTGATGCTGAGGCTTTGTTCTGTGGAATCCCTACAGATTCAACCCTGACAAGTCTTTCTCAGAATGTGTTAGAAAGCAACTTGACAAACCAGAGCCCAAGACAACATTCCACAGCTCCTTACCAATGCCCCCCTCCCTGGCCTCCTTTAGGTAAATTCAAGTGAGGAAGCAATGGGAGGCCTCCAAAATTGTTAAGGTTCTCTAATGTCTTGAAGAGCCCCAAATGCTGTAGCTTGTCTTCGAGACCATTAAGCATTAAGCACACAATTATTTACAGACCTCATGTATATGACTTCCCATTCAAATCCATGCTTCTGTAATAAACTATCAGCTTCCCCCAAGATTGCCATTTATTTTATTAAAATGATCCATTTTGAAAAGTAGGCTATGATGGCACATACCTGTAATCCCAGTTCTGGGGAGGATGGGTGGAAGTCCAGGAGCTCTGGCAGCTCCCTACCCCATACGTGGTGAGGTTAACCAGGGTTAGATGGCAAGACCCTTTCTCAAAGAACTAGAAAAGTCAATTTAAAGTCTAACTTTATCAATATCATTACCTATTTTTGAAAAATTGCTTGTATACAACTATTTAACCATGGTTAAATAATTTCCACAAACTTCCTGCATTGCCAACCTGATCTCATGAAGACAGCAGACCTGAAGACATTTCAACCTTCAATAAAAAAAGAAGAGGACTTTATGGCTGGGGTGAAAAGGAGCTGGTGAGCTAAGCCAATGGGACAGTCTGCCTTTACTATGTGCAAAAGCATTCAGACACATGGCGACCCTTTCGCAATAAAACTTTATTGATGATCGTTTGAAAGTTATAGCAACTCCAAGGTTATAAAACTTGCCATAAAATACCAAGCAGTCATTAGTTTACCTGACCTCATTTCAATATAAGCTTCCACAAAACATTTTATTTTGTTCCTTCCTATATAAGTGGAGAAAGGCTCTCAAGGAGGCTAAACACAGCAGCTTTTGAGAACCCAAGATCTACAATTTGACATCCTGACCTTCATGTCTACAAATAAACATTGAGATTTGCATTCTAGTCTTCCCTGTAAATATGACTACGGGGGTGCTAACGACAGCTATGGTTCAGGTCCAACCATCCATTTGTGGAACATGGCCCAACTTCAAATTTAGATGAGTTTTGTTTCTCTTTGGAAGATCTGTGCATCATCTTTAAGAGTTGTTAAGGCCATTTGTGTTGTAAGTCTAAGGAGCCAATCAATGGTCACATGTTGTCATGTGACCTGAAGAGTGAGTTGTTTAAAAATATAATTGGAGCATAGAGGAACTGAGAGATCAATGAACCATCTTCCACCCTCAGTCATGAGTGGAGAAGAAGGCAACTGCCCTGGCTGAAATGAGCTCTTTGGACTCCGCTGTAGAAAAGAATTTAAACCGATATACCAAGAAACCTGCAGGAGAGAAGCTAAACTTTGTCAAAAAAATAAAAGTCAATTTGTTCAGCTCACTGCAAGTGTGGACTTAAGCCACAGATCAGAGACCCCGCCAGAGAACACCCATAGCTTCTCGTGGTCCACTTTGGTCTGGCTGAAGCTCTTGTTCTGTAAATGCTACATGAAAGCTAGGCCAATTTACCTACTTTTAGGGCAAAGGGAGTGGTGAGCAAGTACAGATGGTAAGGCTGACCTTGTGCTAGCTCTGTGGTAATTTCTCTCAACATGTAAAGGTCTGGATACACTTTTCATGGGTTGTTTAAGACATAAGCTTCAAGATAGAGCCAAGCATATATGCATTTATGGTGGTTTAGGAATCTAAATTAAAAGAGAACCGCTTTATGACCTCACTGGAACTCATCTTGATAATGTTATGCTTAGTTTCCTGGTGTGCCTTAAAATATTTTGGGGATTTCATGGAATTTTAACCAGAAAAGAACAACTTAAAAAGTCAAAACTTCATGCAAAATTCTACTTTCTTCCACTGAATGGTGTGTGTGCTTGTGGTTGGCAAAGGAAGGTAGCATCTCCATAGACAGGGAGAGAGGAAGCTAAGGAAAGAGGGATATATAGGAGGAAGCCTTCGAAATGGTGTCCAGTCCCCCCACCTCCAAAGTTGGTAGGTACTTTTAAGTTGTCATGTTATAACCCATGTGCACAAGAGTAGCCTTGCATCAAGAAAATGCTATTGTTTCTTCAGGTTACCATCAACTTCCAGGAGTGGGGAGGGAGGAAGGCTGTGGACCTATAGCCTCTGGACTGAGTAAGGTATCTTTGTCAGGCTTAGAAACAAACCAGAAATTGGAGCTGTCGCTCTTGACTATTATGTGTGAGACCCTACATTTGATCTCTACGCTGAAAAAATAAAGGATTTTAAACTCAGACCTCTGAGCTTGGGGGCATTTTGGAAAGGCTCTCACAATGGGCAAACATCCGGGATAAGAAGACCAATTGTCCCTATAGCTGAGATGATTACATTTATTTATCGAGATCCACATGAATGCATAAACTTATTGGCACTAAGACATCCTTTAGTGATAGCAGAGAAACTTAACCTATGGTGTTTATATACCTTTCTGTTGCTAATCCAAGTATCCATTTTGCTTTTTCAAGATTTGTAGAGGGGATGATGTAAAGGAGAAAAGGTCTTTTTTAAAAAGTTGTTACAGAAAATAGCTCTTCCTCCATCAGCATCCTTCTTAGAATAAATATTCTTTATTCAAGAAAGGCCATCCAGACTCCTCACACTAATGTTTTACTATGGTCATATGAATAGGTCACTAGTGACCTCTAGGCAACTCTGTGTGAGCATTTTATTTTCAGGGGTTGACTTCAGGAAGGATGCAGTTGGAGTCACTTTTCTGATTGTCCCTTTTACCAGATTATAGTACCTAAGTGGACTCTTAAATCGCTTTTCAGTTTTAAGACGATTGTGAAGGACAGCAAGACACACTTTTCATCTGCTTATTCTATTCTGTTCTGTTCTGCTCAAAAGCTTAAAAAAATGCTTATAAGATCCTGTTTCTTCAAGTATTCTCATTTGCTTTTCTGGATGACTAGTTAACTAAGGTTTAAGTAAATGATGAGGGGTATGTCTCCGGATGCTTTGCAGTACATTTGTTTGTATTTTTTTGGACAGCTGGGTGATAGAGTTATGAAATTTCAGATTGTATCTCGGGTTCTGGTGACACGTGCAAACTGCAATAACTTTGCCCTCACGCTTTATTGAAACTAGAAACTTTCCCAGAAGACGAGGGAAAGTGTGGGTTTTAAGTAGTGTCACCCACGTGTGTGTATTACTCATGCCTTCTACAGAATTCAACGTTATTAAATTTTTTTACCCTAGGGGTATATTTTCCTCAATGAGACTAATTTTGTCTAATAGAAATAATGCTGTCTCCTATGCACCTAATACCTTTATCCCCCAAACATCTATGTGCTTTAGCGGTTCCGTGATGAAACACATTGATCATATGGTATGGCCAGAAGGCCATGGCTCATCTTACAGGGAAACTACAAGGTTAACCCTGTGTTTTCTGTCCTTTCTTTCTTCTGTCTTCCTTTCTGTCCTAGAAGGAATGCCAAGCCTTAAGATGATTTTGTTTCCCAGCTAAAGGTTACAAGTAAGTCTGGTTCTAAAAGGCAGCTTCTTAGCCACACTTGAATTGGAAGATGATACCAGGGGAGATTGATTTTGGAGGTCATAGTCTTTAAATAATTTGGCTACATTAGAATTTCCAGCACTTTAATAAATAGCATGTCTCTCTACTAGAGTCTCTCCTATTGGGGAAACTATGGATGGCAGAATGTTTTTGTTGTTCTAAAACAAAAAAAATTACAAAACTGAAAAACAAAGAAACCAAGGAACATAAGTTCCCATATGAGGACTTCATTTTGTGTCAGAGTTGAAGAAATGAGTGGGACTGACTTTGAACAACCAAGCTCTTTGTCTTTAGTGTCTGAGCTATCTGGGAAGTCAGTGAGTATTGTTTGCAGTATTTTCCTGTCTTTTTTTTTTTGAATTGACTTTTTGTGAATTATAAGCTAATTTGCTCTCCTTAGCTTTCAGCCTCTTTGCCAATATCCACATGTGATTCTTTTATCTAGCAAGCAGAGCTAAAATCTGCTGGTTTGATGCACTAACACTGCAGAAGGAACCTGCCCCGTCTAGTTGGCTGAGATGCCTTCCTTTTCAGAAGAGCAGCGGCAGTGGTGGCAGTCCTGGTGCTGGAGTGGCCTGCTTAGAAAGACTTGTAAATGAAGCCAGGGTGATTTAACCCAACTAACAGAATCTTGATTTTTCTATTTCCTAACTTTCAGGGGGTTTACATCTTTAGCCTTAAACTGGCATTATGAACGATTTTTTCCCCCAGCATCCAGTAATGGGGTCATTATTTCTCCCCCTAGTGAAAGGCTGTCTCTAAGAACAGAACCATGTGTTGGGGCAGAAGGCAATCCCAAAGGAACTGGATAGGAATCGCTCTGGCAGTAAAAACAGCTAAGGGAATTTGTGTTGTCAGCTTGCCAGAACATCAGATTCACACCTCCGGTCCTGCAAGAGGTGCTAGGGGGTTTTAAAAAAGTCCTCTGTAGCTGCGACCTTGGCTTTCTAGCCCACTAAACAGTGGCTCACCCTTTAGCCATTGCCTTGGGCTGCTGTCTTGATCCTGCAGGAAACAGAACTTGTCTTCTTTCCCCGGTCCTCCGATCCTCTCAGAGAATCTCTGTCCAGATTGGCAGTGCTGGTACAGCTGCAGTTTATGCTGGACACTGACTGGCTCAGCATTTTGGGTGCTAATCTGGAATCAACAGAACCCCATCCCCTCAACCATTAAGCCTTCTAGGCTGAATATATAGAGAGCAGCAATAGAAACCACACAGCAGCACTCTGCTATCTCCTATAAGGCAGACTTTAATAAAAATTAGGACAAAACACAAAGTGTTGCTACTGTTGTTTAACAGCTCCCCCTTTCCTAAATTCTCCCCTCAAGAAATCACCTTTTTACTTTTTGTGTTCTGTGCCCATCCTTTTCACTTACGAGACTTTTAAATTAAATGCGTTGTCAAAAGGCTACATGACTAAGATATGCCCTTCAACGCCTGTGTATCTGTTTAAAAATGTGCAGGTAGTTTTGCTAGATGTGTAAATTGTTTCACTATGCAAATAATCTTTTTTAAAAAAACAATTCTGCATCTGTACAAAGGACAAAAGTCAACATTATTCTTTGGTTTTCAACTAAAATAGAATTTAGGCAAACTGGGCTCCTGATAGAATGCTTCTTGCCAGGCATGTATGAGGCCCCGAGTTCGACGCTTAGCACTGCAAGAGAATAAAAAGATGTGAGTTAATTTATACTAACTTTACTACATTTTGTTGTTGAAAAGGCAAGTCATGTAAAGTCGGCAATCTCCCCCAACTCCACCCTTAAAAACAACTGTACCTGGTGTGGAAATTCGTTTACTCTGTGATGATATTATACTGTATTGTATACCTCTTAGTTTAGTAAAGAAAGAGTTAGGCGCGTTGGGGGGTGTTTCGTGTATTTTCCTTAACCTTCCGTGTTTCTATTGAAAACTGCTTGGTGTGTGTGTCCCTAGGCTATTTTCCCAGAGACCCTCTTTTGGTAGGAGAGGGGTGGGTTTACCGCCTCCTACTCGTTCAGACTTGCAGCCTGTCTCTACTGATAGAGCCTACTTGGGGCGTGGAGCAAGGTCAGCTTCTTAGCAGGCACCGACCGCTTGGGTGGAATTTTTAGACAGGCATTGGCAGAAGTAAGAAAGGTTTTCTCTGGTTTCGTAGATGGGAGTTTTTTGAGGCAGTCTATAGGTCCTACATGCGCCTGCGCAATCTCCAGAGAGGGTAAAGGCCAGGAAGAAAAGAAGTCGTGGTAGCTTACTGGGACCTGGCTGGAGAAGTTTCGGGGAGGGGTCGACTGCTTTTGAAATGCTGCTTCTGGCCTCCAGAGCTCTGGTCACCTATGCCAAGATGCCAGCTGTGCCACGCTAGTCTGGAAGGGAATTTCAGTTGAAAACACCAGTTTGAAATTTCCATAGTTCAGCCAACTGGGAAGTGACTTTGCTCATCCCCTCCCCCCACTTAGGAACGACGACAAAAAACAAACAAACAAACAAACAAAAAAAAACAAAAACGAATTCACCTTGGTCCAAAGATAAAGCAAGTCTTCCAAGCCAGTAAAGATTCTTGACTGGAGGGGACCAAAGCTAAGCTTTCCCCTCCCCTGGTTGTCACTTCTCTCAGAGCTCACTATAGTCATTTTGTGAAACAATTCATATCTTTGCTATCTTCAGGGAAATGTAAGCAGGGAAGGACCAGAACTGGCTTCCCGACGCTTCTTCAGGGAAGAAAAGGGACCACTGCAGGGGCTCTGCCCCCACCTCATGCACTTTGGGGTTACTTGGATTCACCAGCTATGTTGATAGCCTGTTCTAATTTTGTTGTTCTAGGCACCTTTTGGTTCTGTTCCCACTGTAGTGATCTTTAAAGGAAACACATACAGGAATACGCCAGCACAAAACCCCAGAAAAGCCAAGATGAATGTTTCCCTGCTTGGGTTGACAAGCTGAGAATACACCAAGAATCATGCCCGTCCTGGCAGTTGCAAAACAAATTGAGCTGAAGGAGCAAAATCTTCTGGTCCTTCCTTTGGCCATGAGGCTGGGCGTGGCTGGAGGATGCGTGACACCCTTCTTTGCCTCCCTGCTCCAGCTTACTTGGTCCTAGGAAGGGCAAAGAGCTGGGGTCCAATTTCGATTTCCCACTCTCTTCTGGTCAACAGCAACCTATTCAGTTGACATTCTGTTCATACTGAGGTGTCCTAGGAAGCAGGTCCTCTTTGACAGACTATGTGTGTTAGACTTAGGAGAGATTCTCTTTCCTAAGATGTGTGGGAGGCTGGGGAGTGTCCACTATTCTTGTGGACACTTGCAGTAGGGAGTCTTCTCTGGGGGGCCTTTAGTGCCAAGCTCTTCTGAAGGCTGGGGAAATGGAAAGAGCAAGAATAGTAGGGGCCTATTGGGCTTCTGACTTAACTCCCTCTTGATGCACACTGCGACCTCCTTTAGACGTCTTAGGTGTTCACCTTTAACCTATCCCCCCCCCCCCGCGTTTTACCTGTTATAAAGTGGAGACAGGAGCATCACTGCCCAGGAGGGTTGTTGTGTTTGACTTCCTTGGCTCTCACTAAATAGTGGGATGAACTAGAAAAGAATGGGTCCACCATTCCCCACCTTCCTGTAGCGGAGGAACTTTTTTCAGTCTCTAGCTTTCCTAGCCCACAGGGCAAGGGCAACAACAAACCAATGATCCAGAAGGGTCCCTGAAGGAGGTGAAAGAAAGATCCTGCAAGAAAGGAGGTGTGGGAAGTAAGTGTTTCCGTTAACACGAAAAGAACAGCGTTTGGGATTTAACGCTTTGGCGCGTTGATGAAGCCTAGTGTGTTATTTGGAATCCAGCAAAAAGTTAAGACTATAGGGTGAATTGAAGCCTTCGGATTTTCAAACGCCCTTCCCAGACTTGTCCGAGCGGATCCATAATCCCGCGCCTGTAGGTGGCGCTGCAATGAGGTGCCTGGACTGAAAGACATTAAAGGGGGGGGGAACTAAGAAAATTTCCATAGCTACCTTTCTACCTCTGCACTCCCGCCTGCTACCTTTATTTCGGGGGGGAGGGGTAACAGGGACAACACCGCAGGACCAAACGCTCTGGTGCTTCACGCAGGGCTACTGGCTGAGAGCCCAGGGAGTGCTGGACCTAGAGGTCCAACCTCTAGGTTCAGTGTCTAGGTGCGAGGCAACATCCTGTCACCAACTGTTGGGAGAGATCACACAGTGATTGATCCCCAGATAGCGGCATCAACGAATATGCTAGTGATTCTTCTTGCAGACGGATCAAATACCATACATAAATCGGATCTAAAGCGGTTTGCCCCTAGCTGAGCAGTTCGCGTCCATCCAAAGGGCCTAGGGCTGCAACCGGGCCCTAAGGAGAGGAAGCGCGCTCTCTAGATCCCGTAGCCTGTGAGCAATCCCGGATCACCCAATAACGCTGTGTGAAGCATAACCTTACCACCATAACCCGCACCTCACTCCCGGGCTTTTGCAAGTGCTGTCCAGAAACCAGGACTAGAGGCGCGGCCTGGTTCTCTCTTATCTTTTCCAGAAAGCTCTAGGCCAATTGGGTCTTTCAAGGAGGCCATCTCATTGCACTAGCACAAGCGCCTGAAGGGAGGTTCGCAAACAACTGTGCTAAAGGACCCGCATTTTTGCTCCCCCTACCCTAACTACCCCCTCCCAGCCACCAGCTGCAACTTTCAGAGTCGGAAGCTCAAGGTCATTGAGTGACGGTGGCCCGCGTCCTCGCCGCCGCAGTAATCGTTACTAAAATTGCAACCGTGGCAAAGCGAGGTCCCCTTCTGACAGTTATAGGGTCAGCTTCTCCCCCCCACCTTCCCAGCCGCTGTCCCTCAGTGGAGACCTGATTCATGGTTACACTTTCTGTCCCTCAGCCACGAGTTTTACTCCTTGAACAAAATACTTCCCTTTCATTTGAGGCTTTAATAAACAAACGCAATCGTACTGCAGGAGGCTCAAAGCCGTCTTTCTGAAAGCAATTCCACTGTTGAAAACTGAAAAATGGGTGTAATTTGCGTTCAGAAAGTGATGTTAGGGTCACAGCAATTTCCCGGGCCGTTATTTATTTTTACTTTAAAGTCTTTAGGGAAGATTTGCTTATATACTCGGAAATCTTCCAGTACGAGAACCCCAGCAATCCCGCTCGCCTTCAACGAGGGAGGGGGGCTGGAGGTGGAGAACAATTACGGAGTGACGCTAATATGGGGAAACTGAAAAGAAATGTCGATTGTTTTTATTGTAATAGAAGGAGTGAGCAAACAGAAAAACCAACCCCGGCTGATCGGAAACAGGCAGGCGGAGAATGAAAAGTGGGTTTCAGGCCGCAACAGGCCCCTCCCTCCCCTGGCCTGGGAAGGAGAGAGCCGGCGCTGAGCGCTCGCTGGACCCTACAGCCTCCAGCACAGGCTCCTAGAGACTGTCCAGTCCCGGCACACCCGGAGCATCTTCCCAGCTCTTGCCCTCCCTCCTACAGCCTTACCTGCCACAGAAGAGTAAAGGGACTCGGTGTGCGTGGTTCTTCTGGCTGAAGCAAGGCAGAACAGCCAGGAAGTAAAGTCCTGGGGCTCCACTTGGGGTCCCCTGTAGCTTCTGGTTGTGCTGGGTCGTCAGCAGAGTCGCCGGCGAGCCAAGGCCAACAGGTCAGTGTGCGCGCCCCTCCCTCTCTGTCCTTCTACGGTGGGCTTGGCTGAGGACCCCTGCAGGCTGGCCCTGTCCCCAGACTTTAGTGGTTGTTTCCTCTAGCTGCCGCTGCCACCCGCGACTGGGGACACAAATTTGTTGGGCGAGCTTCCTCGGGTGGACGTGGCCTGGCTGTGGGAGCTGGCCGCGCCGCTTACCCCGACATTTGCCGGGAAGCTCAGTGGGTGAAGGAGCGCAGACCCTGCAAGGTTGGCCCTAATCGAGCGCCCAGATACGACGAAGGAGCGTAATTGCTTTTTCTCAGTCAAGCGCAAAGCCGTACTCACCCTGCGCCCGCGTGCTGTAGAGGAACCGGACTCGAGGTCCAGCCTTTGCCTAGTTTCCCCCGAGCTCACTGCCTCTGAAATTCCACGTCCCGGAGCTAGACTCCGGCTGCCTCTGGGGGTTCCCAATGATCCTCAGCAGGGCATAGTGACTTGGGCCTTGTTGGGTCCATTTTGCTCCTAGCAGGGTACAAGCTGCGGAGTTCGGTTCCTAAGTACTCTCCCCTACCTCCTGCGTTCACGGCAACTGAGGTAGAGAAAGACTCCCTTCCCTTCCGCGGTCATCAGGGACCTGCACGCTCACAGAAACGGTCCTTAAGTACTGGCTGAGATCAAATGATGGTTCCCAGAGTTTCTCTCAGCCAGGAGTGCCGCGATGTATTGTACACGGCCTTGGGAAGAGCTGGACTCCACTTTCTGCACGGCCTTGGGAAGAACTGGATTCCTCTTTCTGCGCATCTCTCAGACTTCGCTAGTGCCACAGGTGGCGGGTCCGTGACACTGGGACCCCTGACAGATTTATGAAGACTTTGCGAGCGTCTAGCCGGGGTCGTTGGGGGGCAGGGTTGAGTTCAGCAGAGTAGGAAAAGCCCTAGGGCTAAAAAGCCCCGCAGCGCTGAGCGAGCCTAGCCGCTGGGTTTGACTTCCACAGGCGGCTGCCCAGTGCCGAGTGTGTAGAATCCTGGACTAACCTCCTCCTTCACACCCTCTGGTTCTCCAGCTTCCAGTCTCCTACTGAGTAAATATTTACCCAGAGAAGGGGTCGCCCCAGAGGAGGCCTTAGCGCCTAGGGAAAGGCTTTTAGCTTCTCTCTGGCCTGTGCCAGATGCAAGCCTTTCTGGCTATGTTTTGGTTTTGGTCTTAAGTTTCTTCTTTTAGTAGAAATTCTCCCGATTCCTGTATGACCTCTTGGATTCAGACTTCAGTAACCAGGGACTCTGGCCCTTAGTGATCCTCGCACTTTCTTGAAGTCCTGCATCCCTATGTGCACTAAGGCTCACTGGTACTAAGTATCTTCCCCCCCTCCTCCCCATTGTGCATTTCTCTCTCTCTCTCTCTCTCTCTCTCTCTCTCTCTCTCTCTCTCTCTCTCTCCTCCTCCTCCTCCTCCTCCTCCTCCTCCCCACTTTTGCTACACCTCCAGGAATCACGGGCTCCTTGGCCTCCAGGGCATTCTGTGCCCACGGGAAGGAAGGTTCAGCACTGGCCACTTCTTAGAGATGACGTATCTCTTCTCTGTTCCTGAATCTCCAGTCCCTGAAGTCCCTAAGCACCGAGTTTGTTTTGTCAGGGTCCAAGATTGATTCATTCTGTGCTCTCCAGAATGCTGTTAGGAGGGCCTGAGGGACACTGAGGTGAGGACCTATGTCCAGTAAAATGCTACCTGCGCATGCCCAGGGCAGGCACAGCAGCTAAGACTGTGAGCCATCGACTGCCAGACCCAGCAGACAGAAAACCTAGAGATGTCTATGGACCTGTGCAAGAGTGAGGGAGGTGTGTGACAGCTAAAGGATTTGCAGTGACAAGGAATGCTGTGTATTAAATCCCCAAGGCAGCACGCTAGACACGCAGGTCTCTCGACCACTCTGGGTTAATGAAGTTAGTTAGATTCTCATTAGGACACCAGAACTTGGCACTCCACAGGCTGGACACGATGTCCCTACATACCAGTTCAGAAGAGTGTGAAATACTCAATGGGTGCCCCCAAGAGCAAAGAGCACACCTGGAGAACACTACTTGCATGGGTTTGCATGTGGACAAAGGTTCCTCATCCAGGGGCAGAACATAATCTTCCCTTTGCACAAGTCTCAGGCAAAGTCTCAGTTCCAGTGTCACAAGACATTTATGCAATAGCACCGAGGGGGGTGCTGCTTCTGAAGTCTGGCTCCCCAAGGCTCTCCCTGTTACACAGCATCAGACTGTGCTACACAGAAGCACTGAGCAGGGAGACAAGGGTAAAACCACAAAGTCAAACTGTGCAAAGACTTTAAACATTTGAAACCGACTAACAAAAACTAGGGGCCATGTTCAAGTATTTCTGTTTGTGTCATCTTTCAAGATTCCTGACATGGTACACGACATTTGAAGTAATCTATCAAACCCTTCACAGCTCAGTAATTTGAATTCAGAGCACATGCTCACTCATCCCAGAAGCGGGCACCTGGAGATCAGCGTTTGCTTACAAGACAGGCTAGATTTCCTGGGCCCTTGTCAGTGGGGGCCACCTGATTTCTCTGTGCAGACCCGAACCCTCGGGAGAATGGGAGCGCCATCCTATATCCTGTGTGTACAAGAGGGGCCAGGTGTGATAGAGACCCATTGCTACCGTCCCCTTTCCTGTGTAAGACAAATCCCCTGACCATTCAAAATGCGTCTTTTCCTTATTTTAGTTCACTCTTCACATTCTTGGCTTCATGAATTTCTTCGCCCCAAATCTTTCTATCTTCTTTGGACTTCGGTTGAATGAAAGCGAAAATCCACAGCTAGGTAGAACTGTAGGATCTCTGGTCGCTAAAATGAAGTCACGGGGAATTACATACAGACGCGATTACATATATGTATCCTCGGTGTCCACCTTCTTGGAGCTGTCTTTCATATTAAAAAAAATCTTTGAAGGCGGCTCACTGGTGTTGAGAACCCTGGCATAGTCTAACATCCAGGACCCTGCGTTCTGGGTGAGTGCGGCGGGAGTAGATGGGGGGAAATGGCCTCGGTAACCAGCGCTCCACGTATCAAACCTCCTTCCCCCGTGGAGGTCTTGTGATCTCTTTAGTCGGAAGCTTTAGAATTCTCCACGCAGCACTCGGTCCCTGCCAGCACCCTCCTTGGCTGAGGTTTAGCCTCTCACTGCGGGCCTAACCTTCTCAGGCAGGATGCGAGAAGGAGTCGCCTTGTCCTTAACACCTCAAGCTTCTCCCCTCTGGTCTCTCCGTCTCTCCGATCGACCGACCTATCTGAGCTCTCCCCATCCTGAGTGGACTGAATTTGTGGGCAAGATTCTTTCTGACAGTCTCCAAAGGTCAGCATCGTAGGTAGTTTTCAGACATCCTCGCGTCCCGGAGTACCCTTAACTGTCGTGTCCGCTTTCTACCGTAGAGTCCTAACCTCCAATTTCAATTCTGAGAAGTCCATCTCTTCCCCAAGAGGTGTCCTCGGCCCCTACCCGCTTAAAGTCACTCAAACTGAGACCAAAGCTTCCATTCGCTTATTCAGCGTTTTTACCAGCTTGATTTTGCATTCTGTTTGTGGCGCCCCTGGGGGAAGATGTCAAACACTCATACTCATTGTATTTAGTCACCCAGGTGCGGAGCCGGCCTGAAATAGACAGCGGAAGGAGTTTCCCGGACTGAGCTGTCACTCACCGGTCTGCACCAATTACAACGCAGATTGCCCGCGGGCCCACCTCTTTTGGGGTGTGTCACAAGTGAGTGATAGACTGAGCCGCCCGGCCCTGCTCAGCCCAGCCCACGTTGCTGCTTAGATTGAAATGCAGAACTCAAGCCTCTTTCTGCCCGGCACAGACTTCCTTTTACTCTTTCCTTTGGCACTCTCATCGCCTCCTCCTGGGAAGAAGCCGAGGCACCCGCGGTTTGGAGCAGCGACAGGTCGGCCTAGTGAGAGCAAGAGAAAGGTTTCTTTCTGGGAGTGCGGAACTGGGGCCGGGTTGGTGTACAGCTCGGAGCAATGGGTGAGTGGCGGCGGGGGACGCTGTCAGAACCGAGGAGGGAGGGAGCGAGCAGGCGAGGGCGAGAGGGAGGGAGCTGGGGCGCGCGACTGCGCGACCGCGCTCTATTGACTCAGACCGCGTCCCTAAGAGCAGCACGAACACGCCAAGGGTCAGCGGCAACAGGGGAGCAGTGGGAACTCCCGCTACCGTGAGGCATTTGATGCCATTTTCTGATCTTAAGAGAAGAGGGCCGTGGCACGGGCGAGTACCGAGCTCCAGTGTCAACCCAAGTTTTGTTGCACACGTGTTTACACATGCAAACAAAACAGGACAAAAACAAAACAACCTCTTAACTCGCCCTGGATTCTGTCTAACCGCGCTGGGGGGGAGGGAGTAAAGCGGTGGAGGAAAACAGGGGCCGAGCGTTTTGGTGCCAAGCAGGCAAGGAGGGGCGTGCTGGCGCATCTCCCCGCCTGCTTCGGAGAGTTTTGGGTGTCCCGAGCTGCCCCAGCTCTCTCTACTTGTTTATAGCTGGAATGCTCCAAGCAGGAAAGAGGTCCGGCCACAGCTTATTTGGGGCCGTTTGTCCCAGGCCGGGACCGTCTGGTTTTGGGGCAGCACCATTTCAATCAGGAGGGTGTCATAGCCCTGTCCTCGGACGCTCGTCGACGCCGAGTGGCCGGCAGCTGTCCCAAGCAGCGGGTGCGCATTGTTGCGCGCTCTATGCTCCTTTTGCAGAGCCAGCCTTCGGGGAGGTGAACCAGCTGGGAGGAGTGTTCGTGAACGGAAGGCCGCTGCCCAACGCCATTCGGCTTCGCATCGTGGAATTAGCCCAACTGGGCATCCGACCTTGTGACATCAGCCGCCAGCTACGGGTCTCGCACGGCTGCGTCAGCAAGATCCTGGCGCGCTACAACGAGACGGGCTCGATTTTGCCCGGAGCTATCGGGGGCAGCAAACCTCGGGTCACCACTCCCACTGTGGTGAAACACATCCGGACTTACAAGCAGAGGGACCCGGGCATCTTCGCTTGGGAGATCCGGGACCGCCTGCTGGCGGACGGCGTGTGCGACAAGTACAACGTGCCCTCGGTGAGTTCCATCAGCCGGATTCTGCGCAACAAGATCGGCAACTTGGCCCAGCAGGCTCATTACGACTCCTACAAGCAGCACCAGCCTGCGCCTCAGCCCCCGCTACCTTACAACCACATCTACTCGTATCCCAGTCCCATTGCGGCGGCCGCTGCTAAGGTGCCTACACCACCCGGGGTGCCGGCCATCCCCGGCTCAGTGGCCATGCCGCGCACCTGGCCCTCCTCTCACTCGGTCACCGACATCCTGGGCATCCGCTCTATCACCGACCAAGGTAAGGGGCTCAGAGGCGGGTTGCTGAGCAGAGTGGGTTCCTGCACGTTGTCGGGAACCCCAGAACCTCGACTTTTAGCGAGTGTCTATCCCACCACCTGTGGGCTTTTCTTTTGGAAACCTAAGGAGTCTTCCCAGGGGGTGTCCTGATCTCATTAACTTGAAACTCTTGCCCCTCCGTTTCCTTGCCACACACACAGTCTGCAGCCTCATCTCAAACTACCAGACCCATAACATCCCCCCATCCCCAACACATGGTTCGCATTTTCCACCCTCCCCCGCCTCTCTCACACTCGCGGCCTCAGCCCGGCTAGTCTGCTTGGAGAGCGCAGCCGGCCGACTTGGGGAGCAATGGGGGAGGCCTGCGGGCTGCAGATGCTACTGCCGGTAACTTGCTTGCCGATCAGATGCAGCAGCTAAGAGTCCCGCACGCTGTGGAAATTGTATTATTATTCTCGGATTCTGGCAATCAGACCAAATTTGCTCAGCAGGAAGTTCAAATGTCACCTAATTGGTTTCATTCTTATGCTTCATTTTCCTCAGAAACCGAGGTCCAGGTTCTCTCTCTCTCTCTCTCTCTCTCTCTCTCTCTCTCTCTCTCTCTCTCTCTCTCCTTTCCACCCTGCAGTTACAGTGACTATTGCTTGACAGTTCGCTGTTGTTCCTTCTGCTGCTGCTGTCTCTGGGTGTCCCTCCCCGCCAGGCTCCCGCTTACCTTACAGTCTTTGGGTACTGGGAAATGCTAGTGGCGGCCGGACCCCTTCTCTCGCAGGTTTTCAGCCTGAACCTTGCGCTCTCCTGAGTGTCTTTTCTGCCTGCTCAGAAAGATCCCGCGGCGCTCTGCATCCTAAGATCCGGCTTTCCCGGGAGGCTTGAGTTTGTTTTCTTTTATTGTGCTGCTAAAAATAAAATGTAAAAGACACCAGCTTCGTTCTTGGTGTAGGGAGAAAAAGAAACTTAAAATGTTTTATTTGCTTAATTTAATGCCTAATTTCTCAGTGTAAGGTTTAAGACAGGCAGAGGAAAAATTAAGGAAAGAGGAAAATATTTTCTGTAATCATTCCTTGCTTTCTGAGTTTCCACCACATTGGCACAATCACCTTTTAAAGTAATGAAAGCAGTGCGTGGTTTCTCCTCTTCTTGTTTTCTGACTGGGAATTGACAAGAGTTATTTGGAACTAGCTGGAACCTTAGTTGGAGACGTTGCCCTTGATTTATAGGATAAACTGACCTCACTGACATTTGAAGGAAGCCCCTGTTCGTGGGAACGCGTGCGATCAGCAGAAATGGGGGCTCACAGGGGGATCTCAGTTTCTTAAGATAACTTCAGGCTTGTGCCCACCGACTGCCTTTTGTCTGGGAAGGCAAAGGCCAACAGGCCTGAACCAGCCATGGCTTCCTGCTGCAAAAATGAGAATACAACCTTTTTCTTTGGAGGGGGAGGCGTAGTGAAAGTAGGCGGATTCTTCTCTGGGGAATCCTGCAGTCAGACCAAATGTCAGGTAGGAAAGTACAGGGTGACAGAAGGGAGTGGTGGTTCCTCGTAAATATTGCTGTCTATTTGTGATGTCACTTTTAAACAACCAGGTTTCTGACAAATGTGTGCTTTTCTCCAAATGACCACGCTTTGAAGAACGTGTATCAGTTAGAAGTGTCTAAAATCAACTTTAAACGACACCATCAAATTTCTATACACAGGGCCAAGAAACAAATGTCTTTTCTTCAATATGTATAACTGAAGATATATGGCAATCACCTTACTACCTCTATTTTTATGTTTATATATCCTTTTAGAACAGAAAGATAGGCACACGGCTTTAGCCCTTTTCTTAACAGCAAGTTCTACTTTCATTCTCTTAATGCTTTATTTCATCTTCTCTTTCTAATATTTTTAAAAAAACCTTCTTTATAGTTGACCATTGACACTCAGGGTACTTCCAGGCTTAATTTTAAAACTATGCATATAAACTTACGCATTTAGCAGGCAGAGATTGTCAGGAAGTCCCATATACACACGATGTGGAAATCTGTGCGTGTATGTTTTGCATGTGCATTGTGGGCATCATTCAGTTATTTGTTTGCAAAGGACTTTGCAGCTCTTTTGTTCTGTCTTATTGACATAACTATCAGATCTCCACAGTGCAGTGAGCATTTTTCAGGCTGTCTCTGAGCAAGACACACTTAAACCAGTACACCTCTCTCCCTCATCTGTAGTCCCCCCCACCACCACCACCACACACACCACAAACGTCAGTCAGGTCTTTGCCACTCTCCTTCAGTAAGTACAGAGGTGACGAACAAATATCCAACTTCATAGGTTTGGGCTCTTTCTTCCATTTGGAAAAATTCTCTTTCAATCCTTTCCCTGAGAGATCAAGAAGGGAGAAAGGAAATCTAACGCTGGTTTTAAACAAAACAAAATTCCGTCAGGCGTGGTTGAAACATAATTCAGAGGCCTACTTCCAGGTCATTAAAACTTCTCCAGGCCCTAAGCTGAAAAGCAAGGTGTCTATGCTTGGGCCCAGCGCCGGTAGGAGGCCTAGAGCAGGGGAGCTGACCCCAGGTCTCAGCCCCAGAACTTTGTGGTTAGGGATTCGAGTCTTGTCTCAGGAGGGGGCGCACGGGTTGAGGCCGAGTCTGACAACTCTCTTTCACCTTCCCAGGAGTGAGCGACAGCTCCCCCTACCACAGTCCCAAGGTGGAGGAGTGGAGCAGCCTGGGCCGCAACAACTTCCCGGCCGCTGCCCCACACGCAGTGAATGGACTGGAGAAGGGGGCCTTGGAGCAGGAGGCCAAGTACGGGCAGGTGAGGAGGAGAGGGCTTGGCCAGGCGGGCCTCCTGGCGCGGGGGACTGGGAGACGGAGGGGACGCCGAGTCTTTCTGGGCTGGCGACCCAGTGGTACCAGGAGATGGATCCCGGGTTGACTAAGTCCGGGCGGAAGGCTGAGTAAAAGCCTGATGTCCCGCTGCACGTGTGACCCCCTAACCCTTCCACCACACCCAGCCAGTCAGAGTTAACCCAAGGCCGAGCTTCGGAATGGCCGGGCCTTGGGGTTCAGAGCAGCGTCCCCGGTAGCGGGCTGCAGCCTGGACACCGGCAAGCCGGAGTCGAAGGACTTGTAGGAGGCTGCGGGGCCCTGTGCAAGACAGTTCCCCTGCCTTGTCCGGCGATAATGGAAGAGGGGCAACCAGATAAACGTAATAAAGTTACCATTTCCCGATTAAAGGTCACATCATAATTTCCCAAGGGAGGTTAGTGAGAAAACCTCAAATTATACGGACTGGCTGTGGACCGTTTAATTTTCCTTTCCCTCCCCCTGGCCCTCCCTCTACTCTCTGAAGGAAAATTTAAAACACTAGTGTTTCTTTTTCTCTCCCCGCTCCACCCCGCCTTGAGAAGAAGTAAGCAGCCGCCACACAAAAGTGTGAGTCCAAATTCGTCAGTATGCTAGAATGAAGAGTTCAAACCTCAAGGCGGATTTAAGGCAGTTTAAGGCGTTTAAGGAGTAGACTCCACCTCCAAAGCGACAAAGTACTTAGTCTTATCTTAACACCTTAAAACTTTTATTTCTCGTTAAAACCAGTTATAATATTTATTGGAAAGTATTATTCTTATCCGTTGGGGGACATCTTAACCGTCATTTTCTCTAACAAAGTACATTTCTATTTCCTAGTCCCTCTCAAGTGTCAGGATGCATTAGTAGCTAGTTATTCCCTGGCAAATAGGACTAAAATCAGCAAGGAAAGAAAGGCGCTTTTATCAGTCTGCTTCCACTGTAGAGAATGCCCATGAAGTAACATCAGCAGATTCACCATTTTTCTTTCGCAAAGACCTGCCTGTAACAATGTGCTCACAGAGAGGCCACGGTGGTAAGCAATGGTTAGAAGACCCATGTTTTGGTATCGCTGCTTCTTAAGCCATTTAGAGCCTCGGTTTCTTCATTTTCAAAATAAGGAAATAATAATCCCAAAGTCAAAAGAGTCAGTAGAGTCAACAGATTTGGCTCTTAGAAAACATTCTTTAACCTCTGTGGTTATAAATGGCAATTAGAGAATGACTTTAAAAACAAGTGATATTCATATGCATTGTTTAGAAAATCCATAGTAAGAAGCATTCCACCAATCATTTGTGACAAACAATAGTTCAAACACACAAAGCAACAAGAACAGTAGCATAGCAAGCATCTAACTGGAGCTCACTGCCTTCTGTTGCTCATTGCTCTTTGGGATCACACTGTGAAGTCTAGAGTTCAGAATAAGCTCCAGTTCCGCCAAGCAGTCAATGAACACCCTTTACCAAAAAAGCCCTTTCCTCACCCAGAAACCTTCAGAGCCCCTTTCATTTTCCCCTCCCTTGAATGATGTGTCTGTCAGTGAGGTGTGTTTAGAAATGGCTAATTTATAATATGCTTTAAAACTAAACTGACAGTTTATTTAAAATAAATAACATTTCAAGTAATTTGCTGTTTCCCTAAAACTCTTTTACAAAGAATTTTAAATTACGAAATTATGTTCTATAAAAACAAAGAGTTTAAGGAAAAGGTGGCCAGATAAATGCTGTTTTAAATGTTGTAATACTTAAGAGAGCAGAACCCCAAATAAAAGGATGTTTCTGTCAAATTTATATTTGAAGAGCTCTTAATTGAAATGTTATCCCATACGGTCGTGTAGGCAGGTAATTCAAATGATCTACAATCCCGACACAGAAAGAGTTTCTAAGCACAACATAAATCAGTGGATATTCAATTACGATGAAGGTGGAAGATGCTGGAAGGAGGCAAACAGTTCACCTTAGACATTGATTTCTTGATGTAAATTACACAGAAACTCCTAAAAATTAATATGAATAGGAATTGTATATGTGTGTATTTCTCTTGCAATATTCAAAAGTTAACTTTAATTTTACAAGTCCCACTCTGCCTACAAAGTATTGTCAGCATATTCTGATAAAAAGGATAACTCAGGTACCAGTTGCCCTCCTGGCCAGCAAAACTTGAAAGTTCTTGACAAAGAAAAACTGAAAAAAAAATTGGCTGTAATTCATTTGGGCATTTGAAGTTGTAATTAATTGCTGTGCTATTCATTAAAGCTAGTTTCCTTTTGGGGTGCTGGGGGGGAAGGGGAATTCAGACTCAGAGCTCAGAGCATGTTTTCTTGGACTACACCTGCAAAATGACCCTAGAACAAGCTGGCAGCTGAGCACTGGTCCTATTGCTTACCATGACCTGGAGTTTCTAGCTTCAGCTCAAAACTTCAAAGATGCCCGATACCTAGGAATTAGAACTGTGTGCACCATGTTTCAAAAATTAGTTTAGAATATCCTAATTTATTTTACACATTAATGTTGTACTGTAATTCATATCGGAATTCCATTCAGAAGTCCTTGTTGACTACGGTAGAAGTGTTTTTATCTTAAAATTTTCAACTACATTTTTCAACTATATTGGGCAGGAAATCCTTACTCTCATCTACTTGTGAATGGAAACAATGTTTTCTTGTTCTTTCTATTTGATTTTCTTATGTTGAAGGCACAAAATCTAGACTTAATGTGATCAAGTGAAAAAATGAAATAGATAAGCAAAGGTGTTGGCTTTATCTGTCATTTACATGGGATTTGGTAAATTAACAACTGATTTTATTTACATAATTCATAAATAAATGCACAGTTTTTGAAAAGTTTTCTCCAAATAGGCATGTTTCTTCAGAACAAACTGCTCACCTGCTATTGGTTCCCAGTATCTTCATTTTGAGGTTGAGTATGTTAATGGAGTCAGTAAATTTAATGTAACACTCGTTAGCAATTGAGATGTCAGAAATAGAGACTAGTCTATAAATACTTGCACTAAAAATGTTCAGAATTAAATGAGTTGTGAAGGCAGCTGAATTTAAAGATGCAGCTTAATCTAAAATTCTCATAAAGTATTTATTTGTGCATTATTTTGAGTGCTAAAATGTTGGAATCATCTTGTATATAATTTCCTAGTGAAATATTTTTAAAAACTTTGTTTGATAATTAAAAAAAAATCAAAAAACTGAAAACCCATTTTCCTGAACATAGTATTTTCATAAAGACAGAAATGAAGTTGCCCTGAGTTTTCTTCACAGTAAATAAAGGCTAACTTTTATTAAATTAATTTATAATTTTATAGAGAGTGAAATTTTAGGTAAATTTCAGTAGTCTTTGAAATCCATCATATTTTTTACATACATGGTCTAATTTGATTAACTTTCAACCAATAGTATTTTTAAACAAACTTAATAATAATTATATATACATCAGTAAAATGTGTCATGTGAAATAGCATCACAAGGTAATTTAAAAGACTATAAAATACAGATCCCTAGATGAAAGGACTCTGGATGTTTTTTTATTATCTTATGTTATCTGAGGTGATTGACGTGCTAAATGATTTGATCATTGTACAATGTATACATGTACTGAAGCATCACCTGACAAATCTATATAAATATTGTCGTATGCCAATCGGTACAAACAAAAGTAAATCAGTATAAAGCTATAGCAGTTTTGATAACATTTTATAAACATAAAATTTAGAAATGATTAAATACCATACTAGCTTCCCATTACCTAGAGACATTTGGACCTGCAATAGGGTAACTAAAAGTAATTCTCTGGGATGAGTGTTGAGCCATGTTCATGACATGGTTTGTTTTACTAGGTCATTACATAATAAAGAACAGAAGAACAGTAGTTAGATAATCTCAGAGAAATAATTTCTCAAAAATTCCTGCTTATTTTCAGATGCGAAATTGTTTTTTGTCCATGAAACGGATATTGTAAATATATGTGAAGCACGATTGTTTTTATGGCCAAATATATTTTATCATAAAGCCAGGGTAAAACTCGTGTTATTAGAAGGGAAAGGCCAAGTGGATTGGAGGAGTGGCTGACAGACAGACAGATTGTGGACAGTTAGACTGTTATTTTCATTTTCTTCAAGAAAGAAACTGTTGAGTAGACCATTTCCAAAATTTGAAAAAAATAGTCTTTAACTTCTAATTTCCAGACAGTTGTCATACCAGCTTTCTTCTTCTTCTCTCTCTCTTTTATCATGGTTACAAGTGTTTGGATATTAATGCATTTCCATTTTCTTAGAGCAGAAGGAATACAAGGAACAATCATAAATCAAATAGTGAAATGGCTTGTTGGAACTTTTATTTACTTTTGCCAACAGCTTTATTCATTTGACTTGCTTGAAGAAAATACTTGTTCTGTAATAAAGGGTGGGTGTGGGGGTTAGCTTTGTTTTGTTCTTAAAATATGAGAATCATACCTTTGTGTTCACAAGTCTTCAGTAAGTTGTTTATGAAATGCCCCTGATCTGTCCCATTTTGTGAGGATACAAGATGGTTAGGGCAGGTCCTTGTCCTCCAACAGCCTGCCAACACAGCCCTGTGACCACCTAACTCAAACTCTATTACAACATCAGTATTCCTCTAGAAGATCTCTTCTAGTGTTCATGAGATAAAAGCTGTCTTTTTTTCCCTGAGATAACTCAACAAAGGAAACTAACTCTCCCGGGCATGCAATTTGTCTGTTTTACTTCGTGTCAGTAAATCTCATTTCCAAAATGAAGTAGAAGGTAGCTGGTTGTGAGGAAGACAGGTACAGCGTTCTTCCAGAGAAAATTCTTATTGCTTTCTTGGAAGATCTGTGTGAGAAGGGGGTTGAAGGGCTGAAGTCTTATTTATGAAATATTTAGGCAAAGTAATTTTCAGAAATGGGATTTCTACTACATTCCTATTGCAGGGTTTCATTTGGAAAATTTGTTTACTTTTCCCTTGAGATTCCGTATGTTGGTTGATTTATAAATCATATTTACAATCCAATTAAACAGTGTAATTTAGCATGTTTGCTCCTACTATATTTATGGTGTACATTTGCTAGTCTCTACTCAGCCTAACGAGCTTTTCAGATTAATTACATGCCCTTCACTGCGAACATTGAGCAGATTTGGGGCGTTGAAATTTGCTCCTTTACTGGAAAGCATAAACAACCCGGTGCTACCTGTGGCTGCTTTACTTTGCTGTGGAAAGTTTTACCCTTTCAGTGAGTTCTTCATAAATAGTGATCACTTTACCCAGTAGAGATTTATTACTTTTGCTAATGTCATGTTTCAAAATTAATAGTGAGAAAATGGATATTTATTGAGTCACTGGAATGAATGAACAGTAAAGGAGGCTGGGGGCAGGGGCATTTTGAAGCACATTTGTTTTTTCTTGCTTATTTCCCCTCCCCCACTCCAGTCCAGTTTTGCAATCTGAACTCCCAACAGCAGAACGAAATATTAAGACAAAACTCTGCTCTTGTCCTGCTCAAGTCACAGACATGAGGAAAAGGCATCAAGAGTTACTATTCTAAGGCTGAGAATTTCACCCCTTTAAGTGACCAGGTGCCTCTCTTTGTACAAGATGAAGCTACCTCTCTCATCTTGTTGCTCCCTCTCGGGTTTTTCTACAACACAGAGGGGATTGCACTCGTAAACTGACAGCCAGTAAATACCATGGTGTTTTGCGAACCTTGAAATATTCAGTATTACCACAGATGGTAACAAGGCAAGTTTGGTATTTTAGGTATGAGAAGTTGGGTAGATATGGAAAATTTAATAGGCTATGTTATATTTGAATGACTACAGTTATGGAGTAAATACAGCACATGAAAGTAAGCTTAAACCCCAATGTTTGGCCTCCCCACAAAGGGAGCACTATCTAAGGTAAGAGTCTGATCCAGTCTTTCTGTGAGTCATATTTAGGGGGTGGGGTAATAAGTGGGCCCATGTAAGGAGATTTCAGACGCAACAACAGAACAACTTATACTGCATCAAGAATGAGGGTGTACATAGTAAATTCCGCCACCGGCATCCCGCCAAAAGGACAGGTAGGAAAAATTTATCAGAGATGGAAAACAGAATTCAACAACAGATATTTTCTCCAAGACAGATCATTATTTTACCATGTGTATTAAGTCTTTTGACATTAGGCACTTAAAAAATGTAGTTTTCTATTATTTTAAAACTAATTTTAACACTTTCCTTTTGTGCTGGAGATCAAACCCAGGGTAATATGTATGCTAAGATAAGGATGTATTCCACTGAGCTATACTACCAGACCTTAATATTCTTATTTTGCTTTTCTGGTTATACATTGGTATTAGTAGTATTAAACACTAAGTAATAGTAGTCAGGGACTAAACACAGATGTGGACACTATTTCCGAATTCTACTGGAATGATTACATTCCAAACTAATTTTTAATGCATCTTGGGGGAAAATAAAAGTATAAAATAAAATAATGAATAAAAGCAATAGTCTCTGGAATGCTAGGCTATGCCCCCTTCCCCTGCAACTTGATGCCTGCATAGATTTCCATTACCCAAGAACTCTTAAGTTCTTTTGAGACATAATTAATTATTCTTAAAAAGGGGACATAAAGGGTTTTTTTTGTTTTGTTTTTTGTTTTTGTTTTTTTCAGAAGAGAAAAAAAATCTAACAGAGTTGAGTTCTAGGAGAAGAAAGACTCTTTTGCTAGGGCTGTGGTTTGATGTTACATTACACCGCCTTGTGACTGTCTAGGAAAAACACATGGTAGACTGCAGAGACCTGCAGCATCAGGCAGGAGTGATGGGCTTTAAATGCGTGCCCATTTTTCAACTTTCTAAGGAGCCTTGTGCATAAAAAGAAGATAGGCCAGGCGGTGGTGGCCCACGCTGTTGATCTCAGGACTCTGGAGACGGAGGCAGGTGGATCTCTGAGTTCAAGGCCAGCCTAGTCTACAAAGTGAGTTCCAGGACAGCCAGAGCTAAACCCTGTTTCTAAACCACCCCCTCCAAACAAACAAACAAACAAATAAATAAAAAGAAGATAGAATTTCAGTTTTATTAAACAGCAATATGAAGTCATGTCTTTGTTAATTGTTCTGAGTTTTCTTAAAAGGCCATCATTTGGGGAGCCCTTTGAAATACATTTTAATTTCATCTGGGTATCATGGCATATACCTGTGCTATCTGGTTGGAAGGCTAAGGTAAGAAGGACATGAGTTTGAGGCCAGCCTGGGCACATGGCGAGACCCTGTTTAAAAACAAAAACAAAAGCTGGGCATAGTGGTACACGCATTTAATCCTAGCATTTGGGAGGCGGGTGAATCACTGTGGGCTTAAGGCAAAACTAGTCTACATAGTGAGTTCTGGGACAATCAGAGATACATAATGCAACCCTGTCTCAAAAAAACCCCAAACAAATAAAAAAAAACAAAAATAAACAAAAATCCCAAGCAAACAAAATACACCAAAACTCAAAACAAAACATTCAAATTGAACATTACATTATGATATATGTATATATATATATACATATATATATAAAATCTTGTAATTGTGATAAGTTGAACAGTTTATAAATGAGCTATTGTTTTTTGTTTTTGTTTTTAGAGACAAGATTTCTTTCTATAACACTGGCTGTCCTGGAACCTGATCTGTAGACCAGGCTGGCCTTGAACTCAGAGAAATCTACCTGCCTCTGCCTCCTGAGTGCTGGGATTCAAGGCATGTACTACCACCACCCACCTGAGCTATTGTTTATTAATGCTTACAATTTTCTAAAATATTTGGATATTTCTAGGTGCCTAGGACATAGGAGGTACTCAAGGATCCTTTCTCTTCTCTTCCATTTTTAAAAGAATACACAACGACAAAAAGAATATAAGATATGTGTTCTAAAAACCAAACATTTAAGATGAGGTTTTGTCAGAACTCTGTGGGTAATGCTAATGCACATGTATATATATTCTACAATATGTGTGTGTGTGAATACGTATGTTTAGATATTCCTTTTATACTCAGAAAATAGGTCTAGACCTCACCATTATATTTTCATAGACGTGGAAGTAAAAATGATGACCAAATGAGTTAATTCAGAAAACAATTTGGGTGCAGTTTATTGGTGGATGGCATACTTGGTATATACAAAGTTCTGGGCTCATCTGAGTACACAAAAGAAAGCACCATTTCTGTCCTAACTTAATTGGACAAAGAATCTAATATGTGTCTGATTTACTGAGCTCTAGGGACTAAATCATGTTTTCTAATACAGTTCCAGTATTTACATTACTTTTTCACTAGGAAACATGTTGACACATTAGTCCAGTCATGTCATTTCCAGGAAACAAGATTTAGTCTTTATCTTTACAGAGTAGAAACTGAGAGGAAAAAATGAACCACTTGAAGGGTGGGGAGTACTCATGCCAGAGAGGGATTAGAAATCAGGGTGTTTTTGGTGTTGTTAATAGTAACGATACCAACAATGATTTATTAGATGCCAAGAAAGCACTGGTTTCTAGACAAGCTTGCCTGCCAGAGCTGTTCCATTTTGTTTGAAAACAAAGATTTCACATTAAATTCATTTAAAGGGATTTATCCATATGGCTTTATAAATAAACAAATAAACAAATAAAAACCCAAACTTTGCAAATGCAGAATTTCCAGTTTCAAAACTACACATACTCATTCATATTTGTGGAGAAAATTTCTTTTCTGACAAAACTGTGAAAAATATATTCCCAAACTTCATTAAGAGAACACACAAACTCCAAACCAAAACAACAATAAGAAAACCAACGTCATAAACCCTGACTAGAAAAGTCCCTATTTTACGTGTCCTTTGTCCAAGTGGCATTTTCAACATGGCATCTTAAAATATGGCCCATGTTTTATTTAATCGAGGGTTTGCTCATTTTGAGTTTCTAACACAGCAGCCCGCACCTTGTGCCCTTCAGTTCTGGAAATGAAAGCTATATGAAACAGGCCTGTCACAGAGCTTTAACAAAGGAGCTGACCGAAATCCAAGTGCCAGGAAGGTTGACAAAGGCGTTGGAGAGCTGCTTAATCAGGGTTGACTCTTTCTCACCCTGCCTCGCCTTCGTAGACTTTCAAATCACAAAAGTAAGAACTGTGAATTTTCTGGCTGTAGCTTCCTCAAAAAAAGTTTGTAGAAAGAACAGTATCTTGCTTTTCAGCACTGTGTTTGTTTAAGGAGCCAGACTGGATACTTTTAGGTCAAAGAAAGGTTAAAAGGAAGTCTAGGAAAAAAACGACAGCCCAGAAGTAGAACCGGGATACTGTGAACTCAGTCCGAGTTTCTAGTTTGTGTCTGAGGACTGGAGAGATGTTGAATACTGCAATGTGATTGTCTTTCGTTTCTTCTGTCTTTCCTCTCAGGCACCAAATGGCCTCCCAGCTGTGAGCAGTTTTGTATCAGCATCCAGCATGGCTCCTTACCCTACTCCAGCTCAAGTGTCACCCTACATGACCTACAGTGCTGCTCCTTCAGGTTATGTGGCTGGACATGGGTGGCAACATGCCGGCAGCACCCCCCTGTCCCCCCACAACTGTGACATTCCCGCATCGCTGGCTTTCAAGGGAATGCAGGCAGCCAGAGAAGGTAGCCACTCTGTGGCGGCTTCTGCACTCTGATGGGAACTTCTATTTCCAGCCGCTTCACTTTGGTCTCCTCTCTCAGCAAATCCACCCCCTCTTCACACCCCACCCCTCCAGTGGTCCAGCCCTCCTGCCTCGAGAGCTGGCTTTATGGATTCATAATCTCTGTGCTGATGACACTTAGATATTTCTTGTCGTAACTTCTTTCTTTTTTGCAGGAAACCTGGCGTGACTTTAGGATTTAAAAACAAAAGCAACTCTAAAGATCGAATGAGACATTTTTGTTGCCCGCCCATTGTGTTAGCAAAGTGAAGAAACCTGTACCCCTCAAAGGGCTTATGGGACTTTACAGACCTACCTGTCTTTGGTAAAACCACACATGTATATTTATTCTAAATCAACCTGAACTTTCGAAACGTGCAATTGTTGAGATTTTGCAAAATCAATAAAGGAAAACAGATGTAGAAAAAAGATAAGCTATGTGATACCCTTTAATCAAATAATGTGACCAGATAATTCTTAATTCACCATTAGGAAACCAATCAATAACTGACCTGTGTGATCTTTTGCTTATTTTTAAGAGATGACGTATTTTGTTGAAAAATATGTATAAATCCCAAGCAATATTGGAAATTTTCCTCCTTTCGTTGCTGTTTTGACTTGGTTCCTAATACAATAGTGTTTATATTTCTATTAGCTTGTAAATATGGACTGTGGATGGTGCATTGTGTCTTCACTGTACGGGCTACTCCTCCTCCAACACCACCATCTCTATTTTCCTCTATTTTTTTTTCTTTTTCACAAAGGTGACTTTCTGGCAGTGTATTTTTCTCTATTTGGTGGTGGGTCACTAGGGCTCTTGGACCTGGACTTGCCCCCAAATTGTGTGTGTGCAGTGAAGGCTTCAGCATCTCACGAAGGATACTTTCTACAGCAGAGGACTCAAAACACAGACAAAACAAGCCACTTTCCTATTTGTATCCCAGTCAAACAACACACATGTGAGCATAGGACAACGAGAGGCTGGAATGTACCTGTACCACAAGGCTCTGAGGGAAGTCACCTAGACACAAGTCTAATGTGAAGTGTTTTTTGCAGAGACACTTAAAATGAACTTTATGTGATGAAAGAAAAAAAAAACCACTGTGAAATGAAATTGTACTGTTATTGTTGGCTTACCTGTGTGTTCAGCAATCTCAGCCCCAAATTATCTTGTAACTTAAAAGGAAATGGAGAATTCTACTCTAATGAATGTAACAATGGCTTTATGTGACGTTTACATTGTGTGCCGAAGCATGTTTCACGTGTAGGTCAATAGGTGTTGGTATGAGAAATACAAATGCTATTTAATTTTTAGCAAATTCCCGTTATTCATTTATAGAATGACAGAACAGAGATTAACTGCTACATTTCTAGACCGATTTGATTTTCAGTTTCATGTTATGAATAGACTTGCGGGATATGCATATGTGTGTGTGACCCCATGATTATATGGTTTATTTTAGAATAATTCATTTTCTTGGACAAGATTCTACAGTTTGCATTCCTTCTGCTTAGGAGGTTCCTCTTGCTTGGAAAAATAGGGTTAAAAGTAACTTTTAGGACATTGGCACAATTCATCTGTTGAGATATTAATGTACTGCAGGACGTCTTGGTATTAATTTCATTCAATAACTAAAGAGGTACCTTCCTAGATATGGGTGTTAAAGATGCCAGCTTGTTGGCAGATTCGGTTTCTCTGCATTTGTGCTGTGCACAGCTGACATGCTGTGCAGGTTTCTTTGCCTCTTCTAAAGCTCGGAAGGCTAGATCAGCTAGTTTTTGAGTCCCTAGGATATAAGCCGTAAGCAGATTTTTGACACAGAGTTATGTTCAAGGAACTGCTTTTTTTTTTTTTTCAAACAGCAGATGTCTTATAGAGAGCTTCGTACTGCATTTCTTTCTAAAGCAACCGGCATTCACAGCTACAAACAGGATTATAACTTCAGGAGAAGAAAAGCAGAAGGAGCCGATGAACTCTCAGGGCCATAGCATCCCTTTGATCTTGTAAAACTCCCCGTTGATGCCTGGAGTTTCCAGTGTGGTGAGAACACAGACCATACCCGAATGGCACAAAGATTCAATCCAATGTTTTGGTGGAGACTTGCAAAGCATGCAGTAGAGGAACTTGCCATCCAGAAAAATTGACTTAAGGTACAGAATTATTCTTTATCTAATGTTTTTAGGTGGCTATTCGGGGTGTTGAAAAATATCAGTTGTTTGTATGGAAACACAACTAATAATGTTATTTTCCTTATCTAAATTAAGAAAGCTTATTGTTATTTATATTTTTCTGTTTTTTTTGTATTTTAAGAAATTAATATTAATAGTGTCAAAGTTTTCTTTTCCACTTTCTCTTCTCTTCCCAGGTTTTTTATTAATTGCAATAAATCCACATGGAGCAATTTTTAAGACAACAGAAAGCCTAAACAGAGTTAGCTACTCATGGCCGCTTAGGATTTGAAGCCACTTTAAAACCTGAGAACAGGAAAACAGTGGAGCCAGGACTCCAGGTCTTTAGAGCTGTTGCTGTTGGCCAGTGTTAGCGCCCTCTGACTCTCCCAGGGCAGACCTCTGACTTGGCTTGTGCACTCCTCATGGTCCCGTTCCTTCCGGCACTGTGCCTGGAGTCCTCTCTCACAGGGTGCCAGTGTGTAGCACCTTCAAGGACAGAAGGCAATCACACCACACAAACACATTCTGCTCCTGGCTTTCTGTTTCTAATGACCCACATATTGAATATTGGGCTAAAATACAAATGAGAAAAAAAAGCATGTTGGAAAAGATGTACAACAGAAGGCTATGTATGTATATACAGTATGTCAAAAGCCTTTTATTTTTATACTTCAAATGCTCTAAATTAATAAATACAAATAATTACCATGTCATTTTTACTGTTTATTTTCAAAATGTTTTGGTGAGAATCCCCCATAGCAGAAATACCCCACAGTAGTAGTTGAGAATAGGTGCCATCTAAAACATACTGACATTTTTGTTGTTGACTTTAGCTACTGAAGTAGTCTCATTTAAGGCTTCAGACTTAAAAATTGGCTTTGGGTATATCAAGGCCAAAAAGATGTATTTTTTGGAGTGCATGTTAGTGCATGAGTGCTTGGAAATGCTAAGAATGTATTTTCATTTTGAAAGATTTTCCCTTTATCATAGACATTTTAATATCCTAAACTGTTGATTTTATACTTAAAGATGTCACTTACACCCAAGAATCTGGAGAACAGTTTTATTTCCCTACATCCTTTTTAAGGATGGCATAGGTAAAGGCTCAGGACAAAGGTGTTTGGAGGCAAATACAGGAAACAGAGAAGGGCCCAAGGAGTGCATCCAGTTTGTGACTTAACATAAAAATATTTCAGTAATAAAACTTGTCTTCAAAATGAATTATGTAAAGGGAATCAGTTTAATATAACACCGTGTATTCTACTTGTAATAAAAGACTTCAAATAGCATGATTTAAAAATAACCCAGTTAAACCACCATGTGAAATACAAAATAGGTTTAAGAAAACAGACCCTAACTGTGTATTATTACTAAAGAAAACCAGTAGACTCACATTTTAACCCAGCATTCACAAAATTAAACATTCTCAAAAGGCTGTTTTGGTGTATTTAAATTTTTTTCTTTCTTCTTTTTAAAAATATGATTTATGAAAAAATAGTCCTTATAAAAAACTTTTAAAGTTTGGCTTGTAACACAATCTTTCCTTGAATAATTCTCAGGGAATTAGCCACAGAACAATTTATTTTTAAGAATTTAAGTATTTATAGACTTCTCAGAAAGATTATTAAATGAGTTTTCGTTGTGAGTCGTATAGCTTTTATGAACTGTATCTGATCGGGACCCCACTCCTACCTAACTTACATACTCCACTGCTTCCTCTTCCTGTTCTCACAGTGGGTCTATGGCCCAAAGTGCCAGGTCAATCTGTCTAAAACTTTCCAAACTATCAGAATAGGCCGTCTTCCCTCTTTGCTGTACATCTAGCTTAGCTGGCTGTCTTCTCTTCATGGGACCGCAGACCACATGTCCGTTGTCAAGGGGATACTTTTCTTAGCACATCACCAGTTTTCTTGTAGCCATGCATAGGTGTGTTCATACACCAACAACATCACTGCGCCACCTAGGAGAGAGAAAAGCTGCATCTCATCAGAGTTCTGAGAAAAGGCATCGACACTGCTCCCCACTTCCACCCCATGCCACAAAGGCTCAGGAGGCCTTGTCAGACTGGGGCTTTTGGAATCATCAGTTCTGGAGCTCTGAGGCACAGATAGAAAACAACAACTGTGGAAAATTCTCAGAGTAAAATCAAGACCATCTTGTGTTCCCAAATGCATTTTTCTCCCTATGAGTTTCTGCAACTTTCATCATTTCTCATCAGATTCTTTTTCAGGCACGTTCAGCTTTAAAAAAGTAAATAAATAAAGACATATTTAGTCATGTAAAGGCATGTGACTTTTCTGCGAACAAAAACCTTTCAGATTCTTACATCTAGCCAAAAGATTTCTCGTTTTTAGACATAATTGGCATTGTCTTAGTTGCATTTAAGAAAGAATTCTCCAAGACTGTGCTTTGACAGACGCGTCTGACTTTTAAACTGGATTGTGCTGTTTGGAAAATACTTTCTGAATATCTTAAAACACTGCTTTGCAAAACTTAACAAAAGCAAGCTGGGAGCTAAGCATCATTCCACTTCTCTGCCTCAGATGTGTGCAGATTTGAACTTGAACATTTGGAGGTAGAGTTGGGTGGTGTGGGACCGCCCTTTGTCTTAGATGAGAATGCTGTGTAACTGTAGGGAAGTGGTTTGCTGTCAAAGACATCAACAGGAATACGACTCAGGAAAATAAGCACAGAGGATGCTGGACACCTGCACTCTGGGGCAGGCATTTGTCTAGCTAACACTACCTGATGTAGTGAATAGGATTTGTTCTGTGACTTAGAAAGGCCTATGTGAAAAAAAAAAAGAGTTACAAAACCCAAATGTGGACAAAAACTCAGAACATATCTTAGGACAGGCTTGGCTGCATGGGTGGAAGGTAGATCTCTTGGAAAGAAAAGGAACTTGATTTGGATCTTAGCTATTTTGCACACACTACCATATGATTAAAAAAATCCTACAGACTGCACATGTTTGTGTAACTATAAACCCAAGATAATTATCTGCCTGTAATTTTCATTTTTAACCCATGGAGATACTCTATTAAACTCCTGTCAGCTGGTAAAACTCTCCTTGAATTCTAAAAATACAAACAAATGAACAAACAAGAAACCCTACGGAGGGTTGTTAGCGTGTGTGTGTGTGTGTGTGTGTGTGTGTGTGTATGTGTGTGTTGTCTGTGTATCTGTGTGTGTGCGTGCTCACTGTATTTACTTTTACTAACTGTTCACAATGTGAAGCATGTTCATGCATGCCTGCTCTCCACCCCCTGCCCCCAAGACAGGGAAGAGAGAGAGAGAGAGAGAGAGAGAGAGAGAGAGAGAGAGAGAGAGAGAGAGAAAGAGAGAGAGAGAGACTACTTTGATTTTCAGCCTAGTGAGATCTAGAGGAGAAATCAGGGACATTGTTAGCCACATCAAGCTGCTAAAACATCTACAAAAACAAGATATTATGGTTCTCTAGGATGAAGGATGAAAAATCCGGGTGTCCTGCTTGCTTTTTTTCCTTCATCTCTTCTCTCCCTCCACTCTCTCCAGTCCTCTTCCTTCCCGCCTTCCCCCTTCCTCACTTGTGATGCTCCACCATCAAGCTACCTCCAGCCCCCACTCGATGTATCTTAAGTTTAATTTTTGAATTTTATTTTAGAAAACCCCACACCATTCCATATGTGTGCCTGCCTCCATGCCAGGGAGAGGGTGGCGGTCAGAGGGCTGCTTACAGGGTTTCTTCTCTTCTTCCACCATGCAGGCCCTGGGGGATGCCACTCAGGTCGCCAGGGTAAGTGGGAGGCATCTTTACCCACTGAGCCATCTCTCTGGCCCCCATTTTCTTTTTTGCTATTTTCTTTTCTCCTTTAAATATGCTTGGCCTTAACTCAAAACCCCACCTTTCTTCTCCAAAGTCCTCCCTTTGATGTTCCTAGGACTCGCACATTTGAAATGAAGGAGAGGCCAGGTGTTTCCACTAGGTTACTGGTTCTTCACAGTTTGGTTTAGGCTGGGAAGTAACACAACAATCCTTTCCATTGCACTTAACACCACAGCAACTTAGGGCACCTCACACAGAATCATTTAAAAACCTACGCAAACATTTGAAAGCCTCTAACAGAACTTGGGACCAAATTAAGAGTTTTGAGTTTGGTTCAAGGTTCCAGGCGATTATTACCACTTTACCTACATTCTCCCCGGTTACCCTTTTCATCCCTGCTCTTTGAGAAAGATGGCCTGGGCTGGACCTGTGATTTTCACTAGTGTTAGGTCTGCTCTTGGGTCTTTAGTGTTTGGTGAGGGAAAGGTACAGAGACGCACAGCCCTGCCAGTGTTTTTTATTCCTTAGTTGGTTTTGACATGTGGGCCAGTGATTGACGGGAGGCAGGTCTAGATGGCAGCTATGAAGACAAAGCCAAGCTCAGGTGCCCACAGAGGCTGGGGTAGGTGATGGGCAAAGGCGGAGTGACTTTTAATACACAAAAGTGTGAGCTGTTCCCCAGTTTCAGCTCACATGCTGCTTGCTGCTCTCTCTCCAAGGTGGGGAGACAGGGTCCCTTCTCCAGATGGAGATTCGAATGTAAACACACTTGTGGGAATACAGGAGGATGTGGGTGTTAAGATGGAGGAACAGCAAAGAGAGGAGAGAATGTTCCAGAGAAGACTACCAGCATGTCTAAGGAGGGGCACGAGATCTGGTTAAAAAAAAAATGTCTGTGCGGTCTAGAACATATGTTCATACTTAATCATAGGGTGGCTTGTAATCCAGGGCTATTTGCCCAGGCAGCTGAGGCTCCAGCAGCTATTTTCTTATCTATTTACATAGAGGCAGCTGACTCTCCCTGGGGAATGTCGGGCTTTTTTTCTCCCCTTCCTTCCTTCCTTCCTTCCTTCCTTCCTTCCTTCCTTCCTTCCTTCCTTCCTTCCCTTTCTTTCTTTCTTTCTTTCTTTCTTTCTTTCTTTCTTTCTTTCTTTCTTTCTTTCTTTCTTTCTTTCTTTCTTTCTTTCTTTCTTTCTTCCTGTGATTTCCTGTCCCCAAGCCAGGAGTCTTCACTATCAAACTGATGGAGTCTGGGACATGTAAGTGTTTCACTTCACAGAAGTGACTGGGAGTGAGGTTCGGGGAACTCTTGATGCTCAGGGAAGCAAGCCCTCTTCCTTTCATCTTTTGGAAATGAAGGTGAGGCAGAAACAAGATTGATCCTGGAGCCCAAGGGAGAATTTTAGGAGATGGCTTTCTCTGTGAAATCCTTGACTCAGCCTGAAGCCACTGTGTATGACTTGGAGCTCACTCAGGCTTGGGTAGCTGTGGATATTTTCCCATTAACATGGCACTGGTGCTCACCGGCCTCCAGCAAAGCCATAAATAGTATTTTTAAACAAAGGCAGAGTGTTTCTAATGGATGCTTCCTGTAGCTTGAACTGATAACTTCGTGTCCTAACATTTTCACTCTTCCCCCAGTGTGGTAAACTTCTGTGGTGTTGCTGATCCTCATAGGCAACAAAAGCAGAGATGCCAGAACAGTAAAGAGGGAAGGACGTAAGTAGTCAGAGCATCATTACCTGGTCCAAGTCTCATCACCTTGGGAAGCAGGCCTTTGTATAAGGCTAGAATCCTGTAACAGAAGAGCGAGAAGGGTGCAACATTCTTACTCTGGACATCAGTAGTTAGACCTGGGCTTCATTGAGAGCCCCCCTCAGCATTTGCAAAGAAACTACTTGAAATTACACCCACCCCCAACCTGAGTATCTGGCTCAGTATTTGCTGCAGCTAATTAGATGAAGGGAAAGTAAATCAGTTCTTTATTACAGGCTGTGTTAGTCCTGTCCAATCAGAAACACGCCTTTCATCAGTGAGATGGTTCTTGCTTTCAAGACAGCCATCTATATGGGCAAAAACGACGTTTGTAATTGAATTTAAAAGACTGCAAGCCCAGTCTTCACTTAGGAAATATGATGCAGTTTAGGTCAAAATAATAAAGTGTCGCTTGTTTACTTGAGAAACTAAAACTTAGAAAAAAGATTTAAAAAGTCAAATATTTAAAAATTTAATATCCAGATTTTCAGAATGATAATATTAGATCTTTTAGGAGTACATAGTTAGACAATATTTTGATTAGCTTTTCAGGCAGAAGACAAGTATTCTGCCTACATGCCAATAAGACATACAACATACAATAACATCATGCACGTTGACAGGTAAAGAGTTCATCTGAGCATTCTCAGGCAAACTTTTAGAGTTTTGTATAGCCGTGCCGCTCGGCACAATCATGGTGGTGGGAGGACACTGTGCCAACAACATCTCATTACTGTGTGGCCTTGCAAAGCTTGTCATGTATTCCACAGACCTCCTTAGATATAAGGCCAGTCTAGGAAGGCCCACTGGCTCTCATCAAAACAGACAAGACCGTTTTAACAATCCTTGAGCCTTGCACATTTATTGAAGGAACAATCTGTTACCCTTCTTCCTGGTAGACTGTCGCCATTGTTTTAAAGCAGTTTCTGTACTTGATCTCTCCAGGAACTGGCTGGGGCCCTTGGATCCTACTCTTGGCAACATCAAAGGGGATGTTAAAGACTGAGCCCATTGTCCCCGAGAGAAAACCAATCCCAAATTTTCTCAAAAACTCCAACGTTGGATCCTAAAAGAAAAGAACAAAACAACAGAAGGGGAAGTGGAAGCTCCTAAATTGGTTAAACACTGTGAAGCGACAAGTCCACGGGGCAGACCCTCGCCTCCCCTCCCAGCACTGCGGCCCTCCCCTCCCGGCACCCCCCTGTTATTCCAGCCGAGCACATTAGGATTTCCTATGCTGGAACTTGTTTTCTTGACAATCCCATTGGCTATGTTTTTACACATGGTCTAAATTGCTGAAGTACACATTTCCTCACACAGGATTTATAAACACAGTTCATAAAGAAAGACTGGTATGGCATATGGGGATGATTTGTATAATTGGGCTTCACAATGTACTTAGTATTACTGTATCAAAACAGGAGAAATCCAAGCACACTATTAGCTAATTGGCCAGAATATTTTACAAATGACAGCAACTTCCACCATGAAGCCTACTAAAACGCTCATGTGTGTGGACCCCAAATGTTAAATTAAATCAAGGCTACTCTCGGTCTGCTGCTATTCCCCTCCAGGTTTTTTGCATTTATTTTCACGTGTAGCTTGATCCACTGTACTGAGAAGTGCTAGCTTCCTGTTATTAACAAACCAACTTGGGGCGGCTGCAAAACAGCCTGTGACATTCTGTGCATTAGAAACAGTAGTAAGTCACTGGGCTAATTGGCTGAAGAATTTACAACTCATTGTTCCTGAGGCTTACTCTTCCTTCATGGAACAGAAGGAAAGGAGAGAAGGATGGGGAAGAGATGGAGGGAGGAGAGAGGGAGAGAGAAGGGGATGGGAACTCTCCCTCTCTCTCTCTTTTCATGTGAATGTAGGCCCTTCACATTGGTCTGACTTGACTTTCCAATCCTCCTAGCTCTCCTTTTTGACATCAAAGTATTTAATTAGGTCTTATGTGGGAGTCACTTTCCTCGGGTCTATTTTTGTGCCCAGAGAGCTTGCAGTAAGCTTTGTTATAATGAATTTGCTGGGAAGTTCTCCTTATGTTTGCAGCCTCAGTGTTTGCCCTGAAAAGAAGCTGTATCGCATAGTATGAGCAACTAACCCTGATGGCCTCCCCACGCCATCTTCCTCTGACTCTTTTCATCAATATTTCAGAGACATTGACATCCAGAAACAACACGAGGTTGTGTGATTACGCTTTTTAAAAACCTACGAGAACCAGCGTGCGTGTGTCTGTGTTTGTGCGTACTTGTCTAAGAAAAAGAGGGGTAGGGTGGAAGAAATACATTCTTATATTGAGGTGCGAGTACTACGTGATTCTAGCTTCCATGGAAGAAGGAAACTCCTGGAGGCCCCTAAATTCTCCACTAAACCAGGAGTCACGATCACTGAAACTCCTATGAGGTTAAATATAAAAAGCAAGAGCAAGGGATTCGGTAATAATTTTTGGATCGGGGCCATACAGGTGCCAGGGAGGTTTAAAGGGATTTAAAAATCAACGGGGTGTTTCTAGAGGAGAAACAATGCGCTGACTGCAGAATGACTGAGGTGTGTTTCAATAATTCCCCATCCTTCGTTTTTCTCTTTTACAAGGAGAGAAAAATGCCTTCATGCTGCCCTTCTGCATTACTGCACAGAAGCAGGACCTGGGCTCCAGAGGGGGCAAATTTAGCACCTGCTCAAGTTGTCTGACCGGGGGCAAGTCATTGAACCCCTTAGAGCACAGGGTACAGAGGGTAGATTTTAACACCTACATCTTCCGTGCACTGTATCATTTTCTTAGAAGGGATGGTAGATGTAAAAGTGTTCTCAGTGCTGTATAAGACTGGCAGAAAGTGGAGGGGGTTCCTTCCTGTCTTCCTTCCTTCCTTTTTTTCTTTCATATTATACATTTGTTTGTGTGTACATGTGTGCCCACTCTGGCAAGTATGTGGAGGTCAGAGGACAACTTTCAAGAGTTAGTTCTCTCCTTCCACCATGTGGGCTCTAGGAATGGAGCTCAGGGAGCAAGTGTTTGGGCACAAGTGTTCTCCCCCCTGAACCATCTTGGCAGCTCCAGGAACCATGTTTTATGAAGACATAAAGCATCCTGTAAAAAGATGCTTCTGCAGTGTACCTGTGACATAGCTGAAATTAGTGTTTCCCCTATTTCGGGTGATGGCAAAAACGATCATCTTCATGCACAGCTGGCTGGGAAGGTCAGGGGACCTTGTTAAACATGCAGGCTTTTCCTATCCCTCATCCGTGTGCCAAGGACTGGTGTTGTATTGGAAGGTTATCTAAGACACCAGTGAAGCTCTCTGTGCTTGAGACACTGTGCGAGTCTAAGACCACGGAGACCTCCAGGTCTGTAGTGTGCACATTGGCACAAGTACATGTCAGACCCATGTTCTTGTATTTTCCCCAGCATAATAATAAGATCCACAGTAGCTCCTAAGTACAGTTGTCAATTCTGAGTCCCACTTCAGACCCTTCTCTGTTACCTAGATAAGCTTCCTTCCTCTTTGGAAAGAAGACTGAAAATGGTTTTATGTGGGGCTGGTGCAATGGCTCAGCAGGCAGAGGCTCTTGTACACACATAAACCTGACAAGTTGGGTTTGAACTCTGGATGTCATGAGGTGGAGGGAGAGGACTGACTCCTGAGAGTTGTTCTCTGACCTTCACATGCATGCCCCCCACATAAATAAATATGAAAGTTATTAAAACCATGATGGAAACCAGTGATTTGGGGGCTTTTCATAGGCAAAATGGAAGGTCAGTCACCATGTTTGTGGGCACTAATGTTCTTCTGCTGTGGCTGAAAGACTATCCCTCATCAACTGGCTTCTGAATCCATGGTTATTCTGCTCCTTTGACTTCATGACCTGCTTTGTGCTGGGATCTGCTGTAGGACAATAGTCTGCACCCTGTCACTTGTATTTTAAATAAATGCTGATTGGCCAGTAGCCAGGCAGGAAGTATAGATAGGGCAACCAGGCAGGAAGCAGAGATGGGGCAACGAGAATTCTGGGAAGAAGGAAGTTTCAGTCTGTAGTCAGACACAAAGTAAGCAAGATGTGACTGCCTCCATGAAAAAAGGTACCAAGCCACGTGGCTAACACAGACAACAGTTATGTGCTAATATAAGTTATAAGAGTTAATAAGAAGCCTTAGCTACTAGTCCACTCAGTTTATAATTAATGTAGACCTCTGTGTGATTTCTTTGGGACTTAATGACTGCAGGAACCAAGCAGGACAGAAACCTCAGTCAGTAGGAATCCAGGCTCTCACCTTGCCTCTGACGCCTTCACTACACCACCATGCACAAGAGCCTTCCGGATATATTCATCAGGAAGTTCTCTTCTCTATTCCCGAGACCCTGTCTTGTCGACAGCCATCACTCTCACCCATTTCATGTGCTGTTCATTTTTTCACATCTCGTCCTCCTTACCAGATTGTGAGCCCACAAAACATGCATAGAAACATGCATCACACTTCTTTGCATTGTCTTTCTCCCATTGGGGTGTTGTGGCACACACCCGTGCATGTACACAAAATGAATAAGGCCATGTAGTTAAAGAAGTATGAGGATTGTTGCAACTAGAACGCTAAAGAAACACAAGAGAAAGGGAGGAAGGGAAGAGAAAGAGAGAGAGAGAGAGAGAGAGAGAGAGAGAGAGAGAGAGAGAGAGAAACAGATAGAATGAATGAGTCTGCATGAAGACAGGAAGCCTTACTTGTGTTGTGGTTGTGGCCAGAGATCCACAAAAAGGCCATCCATCATATTCCAACCCTCCTTTGCATTCTGGTAAACTCTTTGTGGCTAGATTAAACCACTTCCCTCCAAAGATTTTCTTAGGGTTATGGGCACTGCCTACCCAGGGCTTTGGATGGTGTAGATAAAAAATCTCCAGTACAACACTGCTGAGCCTATACAAACCACTGCAATGGACAACTTCCTTGTAGTATCAAGACCACAGAGGTTTGGGGCAAGGACAGTGATGATGAAATAGAAAGTCCAATCTCAGTCTTTGGGTGTGGATAGTTGTAAGGTAGGCAAGTTTGCATTATATTTTGGAGTTACCTAATAGGCAAGTAGAGGCATCCTGGGGAAGAGAGACTATAGGCCATTACTTTTGACTGGTATAAATGTAAAAAACTTTTTGTTTTTTGTTTTATTTTTGAGATAGGGTTTCTCTGTATAGATCTGGCCACCCTGGAACTTGTTCTGTAGACCAGTTTGTGGTGTAGGAGGTCCTTCTGTTTATGTGTTGCTTTCAGCAGTGAATGAATAAAGAAACTGCTTTGGGCCTGATAGGGCAGAATTTAGGTAGGTGGAGAAGACAGAACTGAATTCTGGGAGGAAGAAAGGAGAGTCTGGAGAGAGATGCCATGGATCTTCTGCCTGAGACAGATGCTGGTTAAATCCTGCACAGATGCTGGTTAAATCCTGCCGGTAAGCCACAGTCACGTGGTGATACACAGATTAATAGAAATGGGTTAAATTAAGATGTAAGAATTAGCCAATAAGAAACTAGAGCTAATGGGCCAAGCAGTGTTTTAATGAATACTTTTCTGTGTGGTTATTTTGGGTGTAAGCTAGCCAGGTGGCCGGGACAAACAAAGGGCCCCCCACTCTCCTTGTAACAAGTTTGGTCTTGAACTCAGAGATTCGCCTGCTTCTGCCTCCTGAGTACTGGGATTAAAGGCATTTGTCATCATGTCTGGCAAAATAAAGTGTTGTCAACTTTGGAACTTGGGAAAGAGGAGAAAGTAAGCAACATAAAAGTTTCCTTCATTGAGTTAAAGTGAGCTTTGGGAGATGTGGTTGTAGGGACCAGAAGCCATGCTGAAGCCATGTGCACAGGGGTGAAGAGAAAGCAAGCTGAATGGAGCTGCCTTGACTCAGGGGCAGAGTCAGGGTTGGTTGTAGCCTCTACCCACACCTCCAGCATTGTTTCCTGGGCCCCAACCCAAGTATGAAGGTGAATATATTCATCTAGAGAGGGATGGGCTGAGTCTACAGCCAATTATCACGTACTGTGATCATATTAAAGTGGGCTGTGAGCAGAGAGAACCGTGTGGCAAGGAAAGGGAAGTTACTCCTGGAATTTACCTACTGAAATCCCATGACACAGCCTCTAGGTTTTGCCTCTGAAAAGCATGGCCACTGAGAAGTCCATGAAGGCACAATGTTGCTACCAACCACCATGTTTTAGTTGAATGGCTAGTCCCTGACTCTCCTACCACTTGGATTTCCAGTTTCTACCTTTCTATTAGTTCGTTTGAAAAACTGGAGGCAGACGAAGATGTTATGCCTGGATTGGTAGGATCAATATAGTAAAAATGGCAATTATACCAAAGGCAATCTATAGATTCAATGCAATCCCCATCAAAATCCCAACAAAATTCTTCATAGACCTTGAGAGAACAATAACTAACTTTATATGGAAAAACAAAAAGCCCAGGATAGCCAAAACAATCCTATACAATAAAGGAACTGCTGGAGGCATTACCATCCCTGACTTCAAACTCTATTACAGAGCTACAGTAATGAAAACAGCTTGGTATTGGCACAAAAACAGAAACGTTGACCAATGGAATCAAATCAAAGACCTGGATATTAATCCACAAACCTATGAACATCTCATATTTGACAAAGAAGCTAAAATTATACAATGGAAGAAAGAAAGCATCTTTAACAAATGGTGCTGGAATAACTGGATGTCAACCTGCAGGAGAATGAAAATAGATCCTTATCTATCACCATGCACAAAAATCAAGTTCAAATGGATTAAAGACCTCAATATAAAGCCTATAGTTCACAAGCCTAGAGAAATAGCAAGGTGAACCCAAAGAAAAACATATATAGATCCTCCTGGAAATTGGAAGCAAACAAGATGCCGGGTAAAAGTTGGGAGCACTGGGGTGGGGATAGGGATGGGGGTGGGGTTGGGGTAAGGGGAGAGAGGGAAGGAGAAGGGAGAAGGGAAGGAATGGGGAGAGTTTGGGGGAGTGGGAGGGAGGAGGTGGAGGAAGGGCAGATATTGGAGCAGGGAAGAAGATATCTACATTAAGGGAGCCATTTTAGGGTTTGGCAAGAGACTTGGCTCTAGAAGGAATCCCAGGTGTCCGTGGGGATGTCCCCAGCTAGGTCCTTGGGCAGTAGAGGAAAGGGTACCTGAACTGGCCTTGTCCCATAGTCACACTGATGAATATATTGAATATCACCATAGAAATTTCGTCCGATGGATGGAGATAGAGACAGAGACCCACATCCACATCAGAGCAATGGACTGAGCTCCCAAGGTCCAGTTGAAGAGCAGAAGGAGGGAGAAGATGAGCAAGGAAGTCAGGACCGCGAGGGGTTGGTCCACCCACTGAGACAGTGTGCCTGATCTAATGGGAGCTCACCAAGGCCAGCTGGACTGGGACTGAACGAGCATGTGATCAAACCGGACTCTGAATGTGGCTGCCAATGGGGGCGGACTAAGAAGCCATCGATAATGGCACTGGGACCTGTCTCTATTGCATGTATTGGCTTTTTGGGACCCTAGTCTATTTGGATGCACACCTTCCTAGGCTGGGATGGAGGGGGGAGGGCCTTGGACTTCCCACAGGGCAGGGTACCCTGACCTCTCTTAAGGATGGAGGGGGAGGAAGGAGGGTTAGTGGGGGAGCGGGAGGGGTATGGAAGAAGGGGAGGAAGTGTAAATTTTTGAATGGAAAAAAAAGATACTGTGTGGCAGGCATTGGGGTAAGTGTTTTCTATATATTTGAGCCTCAGAACATTCCTGAGCGAGTGAGGAGTCTGAGTCTTGTCGAAGGTTCCTGAATTTCCTAAATGGATATAAATTTGAATGAGCCTAAAGTACCCAAAGGGTTCTTTTACTGAGAATTGAAAAATTCAATGTATTGATTCTTGAGACTGTCTTGGCCTCGCTGGCAATATTAGAGATACGTGTACGTGTATCAGAGTGTACTCAAGTCAGCATCCAAGAACATCACTTCTCAGACAAGATAAAAATTGAAGTTGAAGAAAGTAAAATCACAATATTGTGAGACTATTTGTAAATTCACAGTGCTACGTGCTTAAATTAAATACTCAGGGCAGCATTTAGATTATGTACAAAAATACTCATGTGGGTGAAAAAAAATCTATCATTATTAAGTTTCTTTTTTTGTTTCTCTGTTTTGATTTTTAGGGTTTTGTTTTCTCGGTTTTTTTGAGAGAGAGGAGAGGAGGGAAGAAGAGAAATTGGAGAGAACTTGAAGTTGTGTGGGTAGAGATGTGGGGGAGGATCTGGGAGCAACGAGGAGAAGGGAAATAATGTTGTCAAAATATAGCATATAAAAATGTTTTGAATAAAAACATGTCTAACAGGCTTCCATAATTCGTCACAAATTAGGAATTAGGAAACTTCCCCTGTACTTTTTGTTCGTTTGTTGGTTTTTTGTTTTTTTTTGTTTTTTTTTTTGAGACAAGGTTTCTCTGTGTCGTCCTGGCTGTTCTGAAACTCACTCTGTCGGCCAGGTTGGACGCAGTTAGAGATCTGTCTGCCTCTACCTCCTGGGTGTAGGATTAAAGGCCTGGGCCACCACTGCCTGTCACTTCCCCTGTACTTTACACACATTCCTCACCCATAAACCCAAATCATTTTCTTATAAAATCTTTAATCAATTGCAAGGGCTAGCTGCTTTCATTATTCTGATAATTTGCCACAATTTAAAACCCATCATGACAATAGTCTTTTTTTCTCATATTTAAAATAAGTCCTTTATATGATTTACTTAGAAAGAGTATTATTTTTTTCTTCTACAGACTTTTTTGTTATAAATATGTTCAGGTTTTTCTCACAGATGCAGCACACTGCCCTGGGACTGAGCGTCCTGAAGATAGGCAAGGGCTACCTGTGTTAACCTCACTCTCTCAGCTAGAGGGGCTACCGCATTAGAGAAAGGCATTCTTTCCTGCGCTGCTGGAACACAACCCAAGGCTTCCTGAATGCTAAACAAGTGCTCTGGGCTAAATCCCCACCTTTACAGGCTACTTTTGGCGTTTAATTTGCTTGTAAACACTTTAGGGGCTAAAGTTAGTATTCCATTTCAGAGACAGTGTATGACCTGTCAAAGACACACAGCTAAATAGTCAGTACCGGTATTGAAAATTAACGCCAAGATCTTTTACAAGAACCCATGAGTGTTTCTGGGGTGAGTGCAGAGCTGAAGGGATGTGTTTGCCAGCTGCTCTTCATTGAAATCAATAAGTCTCTTTGACAAAGCAGCTGACATTAGAGCCTCCATGACTTGAGAGACACTGATAAGTGCTTCCAAGGCATTGGCAGCTGTGGTATTCTACAACCTCTAAAAGTTCACAAAAGGAGTCAATGGAATTAAATCAAAGCCATGAATCAAAGCAGTTAACGATTACATATTTGTCATTAATGTAAGCATCTAATTCACACTGTGTAGTCAACAGCTAAAGGCACATCAGCAATATAAGACAATGGCACTGGAGGATTTAATATGCACAGAAGTAAAGTATCTTGATGAAAAGAGTCACCCCTCACCCTTTTACCTTCTCTGGCATGGGTTGTGATGTCCCATGCAGTAACTGGCCAGCTGGCTGCTGGCTTGATAAACAGGGAACCGCTGCCCATCTCACAGACCTTTGTGATTAGGTTCTGGCGGCTTTAAGAAGACATTCCGCACAGAGTTCTGCCAGAAGGAGGGGTTCAGGAAGATGGGAGAGCAGGAATTTTTTAGGGGGAGGATTGGGGGTGGTGAGGGAGACAGTAGGGAATCTGCTGCTGTGCAAGGAGCGAAGATGAGCACAGCACAGCAAGGCGGTTTTTCACTGAAGGACTCAGGACGTCAGTCCTGAAATCTTTTCTGAGAATCTTCCCACCTATGTCCGCTCACGCTATGTTTTCTCCGCTCCTACGCCTTCTCCGCTCCTCACAGCTGTCCCATTTAATTTCTCTTGGTAACATATTAAGCAAAGCAGTCCTATGAGAAGTCACATGACTTCTGAGTATCACAAAGCTCTTCTTTGAAGAACTTAATTTTATATTCAGTTTATGACTTGCTAACTGGAAGCAATAACGGAAGGATGCTCTGATGCAGTCTTTCATTCTTTGAGGCTGTAGTAAACATAAATTTCTTTCTTTTTTTATGGTTTTCCATGACAGAGTTTCTCTGTGCAGCCCTGGCTGTTCTGGAACTAGCTCTTGTAGACCAGGCTAACCTTGAACTCACAGAGATCCGTCTACCTCTGCCTCCCAGTGCTGGAATTAAAGGCGTGCGCCACCACTGCCTGGCTGTAAACACAAATTTTTTAATTTAGTCAGTTGCGCATGTTTAAGAGAAAGGCTTGATATAATCTGAAGTTGTTGATTTTCATGAAATTACAAATATGCTCTAATATCTTGACTGTAAGGCAACATAGATTTCTTCCCCTCATTTTTCAATTCCCTTCCCCAACAGATCCTTCCACAATCCATCTCTGTATAGTTTTCATGTATCAAGAAAAGTGTGTTAGATGTGACTCTTTAGATATGTGTATTTAAATTGGAGTACCCATAGAAGGCAGGAAACAAGAAAGGGGCCATGAGGGGAGATCTCAAGGGAAGGGGAGAGAATGAAGGTAGAATAAAATGGGAAAGAAAATAATACAACAGGAAGGATTCAGTGGAGTGGGGGATGGGAGGGAGTATTTGAAAATGTTATATAAAACCTATTGTTAGGAAAAGTTCCCTAAAACACAAAAAGAATTTAAATGGAGTTACTCTGTAACAGGGAACAATCTACACCAGACACCATAGGTTATCAGACAAAAATCCTGTTAGGAGATATGGGCTATCTCTTTTGAAGTTGTTGGTCAGTTGGGCTCCATGGAAACAAACATCACATATTATTACCATTGTTCTTGGTTGCTCTCCAAAACTTGGTTGTAAGCCCCTACTGCTGAAGAGACCTAGGATCTAATTTAATCTAATTGAACTTAATTGGCTCCCATAAACGAATAGGGAGTGGCACTTTTACAGGTGTGGCTTTGTTGGAGTAGGGGTGGCCTTGTTGGAGGAAGTGTGTCACTGTGGGTGTGTGCTTTGAAGTCTCCTTTGCTCAAGCTACACTGTGATACTCAGTTCACTTCCTGTTGTCTGTGGGTCAAGATGTAGACCCCTCAGCTCCTTCTCCAGTACCATGTCTACCTGCACACCACCATGTTGCACTGTGATGATAATGAACTAAACCTCTGAAAACGTAAGCCACCCCAATTAAATGTTTTCTTTATATGAGGAACTATGGCTGTAGTGCCTCCTCACAGCAATAGAAACCTTAAGACAAGACCACACCCTTGAGTCACAGGATATGGAGAAATCAAGATTGTGCTGATCCAGATATTTCATCCCTATTGAATAACTTTCAGGATGTTAGGAGGAACCACTGCACAATGTTACTGGAGAAAACTGATCAACAGCTTTAACTATTTACAAACCCTTCAAGCTACAATAACAACGGGCCTAGCAAGATATGTCAACATGTGGAAGTGGCATGAATGTTATGGACTTAATGAAACATTTTATAATTGGATTTAGAACCAACTGTCAAGATGCAACTCATGCCTGGTGCCATTAACTGGGAAAAAAAATCCCAAATCAAAACATACAAACAAAAACATGGCCATGTAAGTTAGAGGCCCTAGCAGAGAACCTAATACTATTATTCTGTGAAAGTAATAAACTTCTCCAAAAATTCCTCTTTATACCTAGAGATAGGTGCATCATTCAGACTTCACCAGAGGGGATGTTTTGAACAGTAGGTGTTTACTACAGAGACCTAAAACTGGTCAGTGTGTGGAGAATAAGAGATTATGAAGTGTTAAGGTCCGAATGGGACATCTCTATCATATCCCCTCCCATCAAGGCTCAGGAGTGATTGTGAAAGAAGGGGCAGAAAGATGATAAGAACCAAAGGCAGTGGATGACTGCAGCAAAACATATATACTGGACACAACAGTGCCATTACATATACAAACTCATAATGGGTATGATTACACACTTGCACAAGACCTACATGGGGCAAGCCAACTAAAATTCCAGCATGGATGGAATTCTACCCCTATTGAGGAGCTAATGTCAACTGATTGCTTCCGGAAGAGGGAGAGTTAGATTTTTGTCAGGGATGTAGCTTCTGAAAGGCTACAGAGATACACACAGGCAGCAATAACTGGACTCAGTGAGTTTTAAAAAATTAACTCTCATCAAAGAACCTTTCTTTTGCAGCGGATGGAGACCATGACAGAAAAATCACAACTGGTCAGAAAGCAGTGACTGTGGCTTCTCAGCCTCAGTGGATACACCTCAAATATACAGGCTCAAGGAATGTCATGGAGGAGGGGCCAGAAAGATTTTAAGAACCAGGGGGTAGGAAGTCTGCTGTAAGATTGTGTCTTCGAGAAATGGCAGGGAAGCTACACTCATGATCCCTCAACAATGTGTCTGACTAAATAAGACCTGAAAAACGAGAATGCCAATAGACACAGCAATGTGGAAGGGTGAAATCTCACAGGGTCCCATGACTAGACAAAGAACTATAGGCGACTTATAACTTGTGAAAGAGGCAGAATTAGTCTTTCTCTAGGATGAATCCCTAATAGGTTATCCAATACCAATGGACAGTCCTAAAATCATAGACACACATCAGCAACACTAAACAGATTCAATAGGTTATTATTTAATTCATTTATGCCTATATAGATGTAACAGTATTAATAAAAGAAAAAGATAGTCAGCTTGAAAGGGAATGAGGGGAGACATAGGAGACTTTAGAGGCAGAATGACCTAGTAGGGGTTAGAAAGAGGAAAGGGAGGAGGAAAGTTATGTAATTATATTTTAACAATTTTTTTTTTTTAAAAAAAGGAGCACATGAAGTTTGGAGGAAAAAGCAGTGAGGGGAGCAGGGGAAGAATTTGTGGGGAGGAAAGGAAGTTGAATTTGATTTAAAAAAAGGTGCAAAAATTCAAAATGACAATAAAAAGGAAAGATATACATTCAGGTCATATGTATTCAGAGTTGGTCATCTCAAAATTACAATAGTGTTTAACTCTGATACAGGCAACTTGGATACACCTTATAATGGGAAGAGAAGGACCAGACAGAGGACTACACTGTTGAGAAATGACAAATATAATCTAAAGAAAGAAGACCCAAGGGCTGGTGTACCCATACATTTGAAGAGGTATACAGAAAAATGGCTAATGGTATGAGCATGGGCCTTTGATTGTCTAGATTCAAGTCTTAATAGAAGTTTGTAGAAATGGACACCAGACTCTTTGGGTGAGTCTTCTTTGGAAACTTCTAAGGGAAAGGGATATGCCATGTCACATTTATCTTGGTATATACCAGGCCTGGCACATCCTAGATGGTCAATCAGTGCTTTAACTTTCCCGTATGAAGATAGTAAACAAAAGACCATGGGCTCAGAAGCAAATCACAAGGGGGTACAGATACACACTGGTTAAGCACCTGGTCACAACCACAAGGCAAATAGCAGCAGCTCTTCATTGCCTTTCCTGCAGCTGGCCATGGTGGCCATGAAAATGATGTGGTGTGTTGAAATCACAGCTGTCTCCTGGTAACTGAACGAGGGGCAAGCAGACTGTGTGAGTAAACTGGGTTTCTTTCTTTTTCTAGAAGTGGTCTGTATCATAGATATGTTTCATCCTCACGGGTTGAAGTCAACCAGGAGCACCTTGTGCTCCACACACCCTTTCATTCTTTGCAGCCTTGGCTCTCTTCTGTTGTTTTGTCCACAGACTTTGACAAAAGCATTTTTCCCTGATGTCATGGCATCATGCTGTTTTGTCCTCAGTGAAAATATCTGCTATTGAAGCTTAATTAAAAAAAATACAGTTGTTTCCACTTGACAGCTATCAGAAGAATCTATTAGAGTGTTTGTTTTCTCTTCACGTGAGATAATTTGGGGGAAATGCTAGCTCCTTACTCCACAAAAGGTCACTAAACTAAAATGAGATGGTTTAATTGATAAGCATTCTTTAAGGAATGTGGAGTATTCCCAAGATCCTATCCTTGCAGGGCTCCGGCTTTTGGAATGAAATCAAAGTCTTGTTAAGAACTCTGCGTCTAAATGTAGCCATTCAGAAAATAGCCATGAAAATTCCTTCCCCCTGATAAGCCATCTGCTCTTTAAAGTATTCTGAAATGTAAAATAATTTTCAAGGCCTTAGCCACTTAGCTCAAATCATAAAATGTACAAAATGTCAAAATGATTTATGATTTAAACATAACAGTTATCACTCGATTGGTTCATGTAAGTTTTATACACAATGTGTTATTTGTAATTATGTGTTACCCATACATTTACATGGTTAGATAATACCTTCTGAGAGCCAATTAAGTCTTTGGGTATTATCATACAAAATAGAGGCTCAGTGTTTATACTTGGAAGCCAGTTGGGTTTTATGTTTTGGCATGCTTTGTCTGTTCATTACCTCAATGTAAACATTGGCTCCTAGGAAAACTAGCCAACCAGAAGTCCCAAAACAAAATTCTAAAGGTTGTTGTCAAGGCAGGGGCCAGACTGAGATGCTTGGATAGGCAGATGATCAAGTAGAAATCCTTGAGTTGAGCTAGGCGGTGGTGATGCACATCTTTGACCCCAGCACTCTGGAGGCAGAGGGAGACGGATCTCTGTGAGTTGGAGGCCAGCCTGGTCTACAGAGCGAGTTCCAGGACAGTGAGGGTGGTTACACAAAGAAATCTCATCTCAAAAAAACCTAAAGTCTTTGAATTGATTCTTTCCTTTAGATCTCATTTCTATACTTTTTTGGACATGTAAATTTCCCATACTCACTTAGATAACATGTTTGATATATCCTCTAATCAAAGCATTTAAGAGGAGTAACCTATCTTAAACCTACATCTCTAAAATGTTCCAATCCAGTTAACTTTGGCAGTTCCCACCCCCTAATTCTCTACATACCATTTGCCTGCCCTCAAGTTCTAGTCCCTCCCAGGACCCTGAGTCGCCTTAGGCTTTAGAGCACTAGCCAGGCGAGCTCTTCTCTTCATCTCAGCCTGGCTACTCTTCATCTTGAACTCAAGTTTGCACACTGGTTGTTTTCTTTTTCTTTTTCTTTTCTCTCTTTCCTTTCTCCCCTTTCTCCTCCCTCCCTCCCTCCCTCCCTCCCTCTCTCCCTC